>JAODUH010000015.1:965406-985097 GCA_027564835.1 Typhlichthys subterraneus | reverse complement strand
TGACTCCCAGCGCAATTCCGGCCTGCTGGAAAGTGTAGCCCTTGCGCTGTCCTACATCCAAAATGACCCACATTGTCACTTCGGCTCGGTTGGACAGACCCCGGGGGCACGCCGTGTACGCGCTAGCACGATGGCTACTCAAAGAATAAGGACAACGCGAGGGTTAATGAGGTTATTAGCTTGTGAAATCATATGCACTGCATCTGCTCTCTTGCTTCTATGAATACCTGAAAGTAATCAGATGGGTTACTCAGTTTAAGCGCTCTGCAGATTATGTGATTAGCATTTATAATATGTAAACAGTAATCTTTATGGCAACATATTCTAAAATGTAACCTGCTCAATACAGAAATGTAGTGACATGGTCATAATTGTCAGGAAGGGATTTGAGAGGGGATTCGAGTGCTATGAAATTCACCCCCATAATTAAATAAAGAATTCGCGTTTTTAAGATAACGCTTTACCTGTGCACAAACCTATGTCAAACTGGACAAATCAACAAGATGGTAGCATCATCTTCTACTGTACACAATATTTGTACAGTAGCCTACAGCAAGATAAATTGAAGTGGTTTGCAGGTGGACCTACTGTAGATCACGTTTGATTCCTGCAGCCCCAGTGTTGACGTGTCTTTTAGTAAGTTGTTTATGGTACTTCACTCGCCATACTGGCTTTTGCGGCGCTGCTCTTTTAGAATGATTAATTTGCAGCACATTCGTGGGCCTATTTTAATAAGAAAACAAACGCTTGCATTTCTTTTCCACAAAACATATTGACTACACATACTGTTCTAACTGTGCTGTCTTGAACAGCCATGTCATGGTATGTTTTCTCAAAGTTTGACACGTTTATCTTGAAACTTTGCAGGCCTGTTGAAAGTGAACATTTATGACCCGGTCCATGGCTACAATCAAGTTCTGTGGTTTGAATCAGAGTGTCTTTGGTATATGTCGTAATAACACTCTCATTACACTTAGTAATGCATTATACCCTGTGTGCGCATGTGTGCACGTACTATACTGACACATTGGCGCTTACTCAAGCACACCAGATGCCGTTGCACTGGCAAATGCTCAGCTGTGACCAGAGATAAGAAAAGCAGCGCAGCACATCCAGCCTTATTTACTCACTACAAACACAGAGGTAAACCTGCCCCTGATAGGACAATTTCAAAGTCTACTTACCACCACAATCTCTTGCTCAACCGCTTATTGGAGCATGATGACAAATGACCCAATTGCATTGTCTGAAGGAAATAATGAAATAACACTGTCTGTGTTTAATATAAATATATTATACTTCTATAACATCACATCTATACACACCTAGATGTGTTCTGTGCTTTGCTATTGCACTTTTATCTAGTTTGCTTTCATCTGTGTGGTATTTCATTCGCTTCTATATCTGACACAATTGACACTGGAAAGTCACCTACAATAAGAAAGTTATGCAATAATGGAATGTTTTTATTGTTCACCCTCACACTCCCCGCCAGCCTCAAACCAGCTTCTTGAGGTTTGTAAAGCCACTTCCTGGTGCAGGTCTTCAAGACAGATATCGCACAAACAGGAAACAGACCTCGTACTGCATGTAGTTGACGTTCCTCTAAAAAGGGTGAAGCCGGAAAGCCTATTCAGTGAACTAAAGCTGTACCTGGTCCAGGTTGAAAACCAGACCGGGGCTGAGATAGTTTGTGTTTCTCTGACTATCTCACACTTTGTGATTTGTCATTTCTTTATAATGAAACTAGATAAACTCATGAAGCCTGATTAGGACAGTCGAGCAGTATTGTTATTTAGAATAAAGGAATTACTTTTCAAATAAGGACAGCTGTGGTAATGAAGACACTTTCACTTCTGGTTCGGCTTTACATGTTCAAAGCAAAAATAAAACATTAACCCCTGAACTAAAGACAGACCAGTAGATGACGTACATGACAAAGCCAAGGCCTGGAGTTGAAACAGGCAAATATAGCTACATGCTGGGCCTGTTTTGAGACAGCACAGCATCAAGCTGGTACATTTGGACCTTCAATGGTGTTCATACGTCAGTGAGACACTATTGTTGCTGTTGCAAGCCATTCTGCCATCTGAGAGAATACAAACATACTGACAAAGGTGTCTAGAAACTGAGTGGTCTATATTTGCAAAAGCAGTGTGATTGCTGGTGTATGTAAAGCCAGCATTATTAAAGGAATCAAATGCCAGATGTTAATGTAATACTTTGTCAGAAGTATGTATACATTTTGTGTATATTATTTCAATGTTCAATTATCCATTTTCAGAGAAATAAGGTTAGAACAGATAAATTGCTATACCTATTCTCAACCCTCAGCAAAGCTAAGAGTTACAGTGCCATAAATCTATACTTCAGATTAAATCAGGAGTGTGGTATCGCTGTGTAATCAAACCCAGCTCATCTCAAGGTCAGTACACCTAACAGGTCTCACTTTAACTCTCCAATCACTTTCTACCACAGTGAAACTCCCGGCCTTTACTGTATATACAAGAACAAGTCAGGTGGCCTCTTCAATTATTTACATCTGCAAGTCAGATCCTAGTTACATGTAGTATTTGTCATCAAATTATGTCATATGTACTGTAAATAATTTCGTGGACAGCTTTGAAAATAAGAGATAGTTAATGACTAGGAGGATGCATGACGTATTCATGAGGTTTGCAAAGTTAAAATGCTGTAGTAAAGCTATTTAACACAGCAGCTCATTAGCTGACTGATCTGTTGAAAATGTAACTAGATTACATGTATGCTCAAAAGGATATATTTTAAATTGTGACTTGTAATATAGAATAACAAAATGAATAACCACTGTAGACAACTCATTACACAGATTAACTTTTCAACAATAATGGGGTTTATTGATTTAACTGCAATCAATACAAAAGAGAAACAGGCGTTTATAGAAACTTCGACATTACTGTACTGTAGTGAGGAAAACAAAACTGAAAAAACCATGGCTGGAAAATACATTCAACAGTTTACTTTCTTTGTGTCAAATCGGTTTGCCTCTTTCTTTGAGGCAACAAACATGATATTTCATCAACCTCCCATTATCAAATATAAAAAAGGCAAACAGCTTTAGCTGCCTGGAATGCATTCAGACAAGGCACTTCAGATGGTCAGAGGGGCCAAAACAAGTGCATCAAACAGCCAAGCCAACTCAATTCCTTTCCTCAACCCATTTGGTCACAGCTATTGCTTGAAATAACACACTGGGTATCCGTACAAAAACATTATTGACAGAAGGCATTACAAAACAAAAAAAAAAAAAAAAAACTCTTACTCACGAGAACACTTCACCCAAACAGCAACACGATTGGTCTTACTGTGTGTGGCATTACATTTATTTTAATTCTGATAGCAATCATTGTAAGAGAACCTTTTCTTGTTGAGTAGTAGGATGCAGCCTGATAAACAGATGAAAAGATAAAAACAAAAGAGCAGTTGATTTAGGGTACTAACAGTCAGATACTGTTACTGTCTGATCAATGTGGGTTACAGAGAGGAAAGCTCAGGAATGAAGACAAGCTCAGCTAGTTTAGATGGAATTGCAGTCCAATAACTGGGATAAAATAAAAAACTACAATAAATAATCAAAAACACATCTTTTTTTTTTGCATTTTCTGCTTTAAATTAAGTTTCATTTTGACAAAGTGTAGTTGCAAAACAAAGTCATTGTAGTACAATATATTAACTGTGGAAAAAAGAAATTGACAAAACATCTTCACAATCTTTAGATTAATATGGAAGATCATAATTTAACATAAAAAGAAAATATATTCTATTGTTCATTATCCAGATAAATACAAAACAAAATTAACAAAAAAAAAATGCATATGATCACCAATAAATATGTTTTCGATAAGTTAAATAAGCAGTGACAAGCAAACTTTCTGTCTGGAAAGTTCACAAACAATAATAATAACCGTAATAATAATAATAATAATAATAACATTAATAAAAAATAATTATCAAATAATAAAAGCAAAAGGGTTGTAAAAGAATACAGAGTGCTCCCAAGAGCAGATTTTGACGTTGGATAGCCTGAAGAGCCGATCTCATCAAACCGCAGGATATAGGCTACAACCACACATACGGGAATGTTGGAATTCCCCGCAGCTCACAGAGACTTGGGCATGAACAGGGAGAGCCGAGACACGTCGAATAGGTTTAATAATTATTTAGATAAGCAAGACGTCTTTCCCAAAAGAGCCAGTGACCAGCAAAAGGAGGAGAAACCTTAAGCGGCTGGGTGGTGGTTTGTTGGGGAAAGAGGGGGGCAAGAACCAACTTCCAGTTCAGAGTCCTTCCAGCAGGCTGACCCAGTCCACAATTATATAAGAGGGTATTTGAGAGGAGGGTTGATAGGGAGGGCCCCAACAAGAAACAAATGGTAGTCCATTCACCCTAGCACATGCAGAAATCACCCCAGGCACTTTTTTTTTTAACCATTCATATAGTCACAGGCTCTTGATCCCCCCCCCCCCCCCATTTTGTTTTAGCTCAGTCTGTGAAAATGGCTGCAACAGAGCTATGTTAGTGAGCACCCTCTAGCTAGCTCAAGGGAAGTGGTATTGTCAGAGATGGGCTGGGCTGGGCTGGGCTGGGAGGGGGTCATCCCCTTTCCAAGGCCACTTGCATTGCTACACATTTGAGAACATAGAAAGGGAGGGGGGGTTAGAACAAGTGGCACCTGGCAAAACAGTCATTTGTTGCTCTCGCATTTATGTTCATTGTTCAATTTCCTCTCCTTTTTGGCACTATGACACACGGTGGGCTTCTATTAAAAACTCAAGGACTTATCTGGAATTAATTTGATCTGTAAAACGTTCCCGTAATTGACTACATCCTCAAACAGCTAACTAGGAACCAACGTGGTGTCTTGTATGCAGAGCTGGGCGGGGCGGGGGAGGTGGGGTAGAGGAGAGTGCCATGGGAGGAAGGGGTCTACGGGGGAAGGGACTGGTCTAGTCATCGGAGATGGACAGGCGGCTGAAGATGGGGAGGCGGCGGGTGGTGTCGAGGGAGGGCGACTCCGAGCCGCTCAGGCTGCCCCCGGAGCTGCTCTGGTAGCCCTCCTGGTCCGACAGGGAGTCCGGGGGGCTGGACGGAGACTCAAACATCTGCGGGGACTCCAGCATGGGTCTGAAGAAGTACGGGGTGCTGGTGGGGGACGGGGGCGCCGGGGCGCAGGGCTCCGTACCCGAGGGACACGCGCCAAGGCTGGGCCCGAACAGGTTGGCCAGCTCCTGGCTGGAGTACGTGAACGGGTTGCTGCTGGGCCACTCGGACACCTCGTCGGGGAAGAAGATCGGCGGCGGCGTGACGGAAGTGGGGCTGTCCCTCAGGCCGCCCGAGCTGGGGAAGCCCGCAAAGCTGTAGCTGTGCTGGAGCCGCGGCCGCTCCATCTTGTTGGAGGAGGAGGAGAGGGGGGAGGGCGGGGGAGGGGGCCCGCGCCGCTCCTCCGCGTTGTGAATGAAGTGGCAGCGCGGCCCGTATGGGCAGAAGCCGATGGTGTGGAACGTGCGACACAGCTCCGTCTTGTACTTGGGGTGGCGGCTCAGGCTGCGCAGTTCGTGCATGCCGTGGGCAAACTGGCACTTGTCGCCGTACTTGCACGCGCCGTTCTCCTCGAAGGGCCGACACAGCTCTGTCTTGTAGCGGCTGGAGTTCACCTGGCTGTTGCTGCCCCCGGTGGGGCTGGCCGGGCCCAGACACTTGTGCAGGAGCCGCTCGCCCGTCTCTGAGAAGGAGCGGTCTCGCAGGCGGTTCTCCTTGTTGTTGCTGCTGCTGATGGCGTTGCCAACCCCTGAGATGAGCGAGGAGTGCTCTGCGGACTTCAGGCTGTTCAGAAACTGGTTCTGGTTGAACTTTGTGCTGCTCACTGAGTGCCGTCTCTGGTACACCCCTCCCACCGATGGGGTGCCCACCGCCTTCCTGTCCAGCAGGGCTCCGGTGGGGCTGGAGATGGGCACGTTGGTGCCAGTGCAAGGGACTGACATGGGATGGTGGGCACCCAAGTTGTTGTTGTAATTGAGAAGTTTATTGTTCTGCAAAAGACAAAAGTGTGGGGGGGGGGGAGGAATGTAATAATTAATTCTGAAATGCAATGGCTTGGCAGAAACATGTTGCTATTGCGTGACCGCATTTTTTCCCCTTCACCCTACAAAAAGGAACCCATGTGAGCGGATATGGGCCTATAGAACAGCAGCTGGTTTGGCAAGTTGCCCTGGTCAGGAATGTGTGTCTGTCTAGTAAATGGAGCCCAAGAGCATGAGAGGGAGAGCAGCGCAACTAGTGGTGGTGACAAAGAAGCAGCGTTTGAAACATAATTCTGCATTAGCAGAAGAAATCTCCAGTGTAATATTTGGTCAATCCTCAACCACTGGCTTTCATAGAAATATAACAAACCGCCATTTAGCCTCACCAGTCAAGTAGCCATTAACACCACTGCCACTAACGAAGATAATACGGTAATGCCAGAACGTACGTTACAGTACTCATGAAAAGAGCTGGTACAAAGTCGACATCAACAACTCCGAGAACTGGTTATTCACCCATTAGCAATAGTCGATCACCTAATAAAAGTAATCTCCATGAATAATGTATACTGTAGGCTACAGTTTGTAAAGCTCAACGGTACAGCAATCACTAACAATTTACCGTAATTGCATTCGTCAGACATTACCGTAGTCTGGTTTCGAGAAAACAGAACAAATGAGCCTATACTTTTAGCATTAAACAATGATCTACATTGATAATCTAACATTGTACCAGTTCACCGGCCCATGCTAAATGTGCCACATGTTGAATAGAAAGTTTACCACGTTATCTGCACCGCAGATCACCAGCACTCACTGACTAAACGTAAATAGGTAATTGACAATGAACTCCTACACATTGGATAAACAGGGATTTGTGCAAAAACTAAAAACATCGTAAAAGATTAATTAATTTCAAAACAACACAAGTTGTGTTGTCGATTTATGCGCGCCATTGAACACGGCCGCCACCAGTTGCACAGAAAGGTTTCCCCGCCGAAATTGCTAATTTTTCCACAGTACTCTCGCTTTTCTTTCAATGGGACGAAAATTATAGGCTAGTACTATAGACAAGGTGACACATTAGCTAAATTTGATCAGTAGGACGCCAAGTACCATAAACGCCTACACTAAATTTAGATTAGACGGACACAATAATTTGACAGGCTTATCAGACATTAGATTGAATTATATAGCCCCCCAGACACACACAACTAATGCTACAATACAACAACAAAAAAAGTGACTGTCCGGAGTTGACGTAGTCAAAACGGTACGCACACAAAATAAGATGTTGGCGAGGGGAACAATTTCGAGGAGACACCTGAGCGTGCAACTTCTCATTCCACTACAGTAGCTAGTCGGCTGAAGCTAACAAGAGCTAACGCGCTAAAAAGTGAGAAAAGTTATCAAGCTACCTTGTTCATAACATCGAAGTCGAAGAAAGGCGACACCACGGCTGTGGTCATCTTTGCAGCGACGAAATTAAAATCAAAAGTGGTAAAACAAAAAAATGTGCTTGGAAAAAAGTTGTGCAAGTCTCTGTGTTCTGATTTGATGATATTCTTTTTAACCCTGCAGAACACCCCCTCTGCCCTGAGCTAGCCTCGAACATTAGCTTTATAAAATCCTTTGCAGGAGGAGCTAGAGATGGGCGTTTACTTTCTGCAAACTTTTTTTCTTCGGGGACAAACTTACATTGGCTGCCAGTTGGACTCTACTACACTGTACGCGCAATGTACACAAAACAGCTTGTATACTTTTCTGTCTTTCACAAATAATCTAGACTAATCTAGACTAATTTAATATTCTAAATGCTTACACTATCTTTTTTTAAGGTTACTTGAGGCTACTTAGGCTTTGGTATAGCCATGTTTTCTCCAAGTTTGGTAAAAAGTTAAGCGTTTTAACTACATTTGAAAAAGATAGTTTATAATTTAGTTCTGCAGGCCTAGCGTTCTGTTTATTTGTCCAAGATGAAATTGTTTATTTAAAATGCAGTGAAAACTATTATGTTACCATAGCCTTCTAGTTTTTCCACCATGCCCAATGTCAATAGTAGACTACAACTTTTTTCCTGGATATTTAGTAGGCTGCATAGACAGTCTGTGCTTGTTTACAGGGAGGCGTGACTTTGTTCTGTCCTTAGGGCTTCAGCTACCCTCCACTATACTCTGTAATTAATTTACTCTTAATTGTTGGACTGTAGCTTTACTTGGGACTTTCCGGTAGATTCAGGCAGAAATTATTAACCCTTGCCTAACCACAGTTATTTCCATTGAAACTAGTTTTTGGGATGAATGGCACCTCCCTTCTCTCTTACAATATTTCCAGGTTGATGTGTGCATGTGTGCTGTCTTCCCATTCCGTCAGGTGGGCTATAACCCGACACCGGGGTGATCTCACCATGCCCTACCTCAGCCTGTCACAATGAGGGCTGGAGCCATGTAGAAAAGCACTGGGCAGTGAGCGTAACATATACAAATCCATTGTGGTCCATTATGCCTTTCTTGGCCCTCCTCCCACTAAAGCCATGACAGGGCAGCCATCGGCCATGAGCGGAGTCAATGTCAGGCTTGGGTTGCAGCAGGAGAAGAAGAAAAAGAAAACAAGCCTGGTTAGAAGAAAAGAAGCTGTTAAAAAGGTTGGAGGAATGGCGTGAGGAAAAGATTTATGAGGGACATTTATTACTACAGCACAGCCCCAGAGAGATGAGGGGGGGTGTCCAAAACATTCCCTTTCCTCTTCATGCCCATATACTTGGAGCTATGGAGGGGGTAGACAGCATTGTCTCCCAGTGGAGGTGATGGAGGTTGTTTTGAAGCAGAATGGTTGAATTCACTTTACAGAAGCAAGTCCAAAGCAGAGCAGGCACAATAGGGGAGAGATACGTTATTTTGGATGCATTTAGTATACTCACTGCATTGATGTTTAAAAGTTCTATTAAAAACAAACTACAGTAACAAATGATTTGACCAAAGTTATTTATTTTTGAATATTTACAATTTGAAGTGATTTTTCCCCCCAATAAGTTTTCTTGGACCTTGTAAGAGCTGGCCAGGGTGTGTGTTTGAACATTAAAGGCCTTTTACGAGCTGTGTGGCGTAATCTCCCCCTGGAGTGTTGTAACACACGACAGGATGGGATGACAAGAGTTGCAGAAAATCACATCTGCACTTCAAAAGCAACGGTCCCTGATTGATTTAGCGGAACTGCTCCACTGAGGTAAAAATACAAGGGATAGGAGAATCGAAGTGTAGTATCTCAGCAATATTCCTATCAGGAATAAGACCTCAAATTCCCGGCATCTAAATCAGAATCAATTTTAATCACCATGCATATGTTGAAATTATCTGGATGATATTAGCATACATGCATAATGACCACTTAAGCGTAAGTAAACAATACATGTGCTAAAACCTATTGGTAGGACAACAGAAACACCCTCTTTGACTAGGCGGTGAAATGCAGCATGCAACTGTTTTACGGTAGTGTGCTCATGCCTGCTTGACTTTATACCGTTGAACTATTCTTCAGGAGACACCTGTTTCCTGCCAAAAAACAAAGAATAAAACTGCTCTCTCTCTCTCCCTCCCTCTCTCTCTCTCAGGAGTGTGTGAGACGTGTCAAAGATACAGATGTAAAATATTAACCTAAAATATAAACCACCCTCTTGGTTGCCATACAATTTATACACAATAAATAATGCAACTAGTTTCTCAGTATAACAATAAACAATGCCAGAACAAATGCAGCGTACTGATTCGGCCTGTAGGTCACATTTAAGACAGGTACAGCCCAAGCACAGAGGGTTCATGAAAATAATAAGACAGTCCATCCTCTTGGTCTGTAGAAGTTCACTTATCTTTTAGAGTGTGTCACTGACTACTATGCGGTCAAGGCCGCCCTTCTTTACTGTCAGCCCTTTTGCCCCTATTAAAACCTCTACCAGTCACTCCTTAGCCTGTTGTATGTTTTGAGTTCTTCATACTGCTCTGTCTTCTGTGTGGTTCTCCTCTAGAAAGGGAGGACAGTCAGGAAACATGAGGTCAGAACTTTTTGTTTACATGATATAAAAGGAAATTAGATTTTGTCCATATGAAAGGCAGATGAAAGAATCCATGGACAAACTCAAATTCTAGATGTTATCCGTTTTCTTTAGCTGAGTGGGTTGTTGTAGTTACCTACTTTAGCCTAGAGGTGGAGTGTTTCAGCATCTTCCATGTGCTCTTGCTGTTTCTTGTTTATTCGTTGTCTTCTGCTATTTATCGACAGTATTGTTGTAATATTTGTCTGTGGGCTTTAACATCTGGCAGAAAATGCTATCATTCTGTCTTGCTAGAGTTGTATTCACTGTGCTACACTGTGTTAGAATACATGCAGCATCATGATAATGGCTTTAAAAACCGAACAGCTCAGGGTTAAACCCTCTTGAAGGCAAGCAGTTGCCTTGCTGAAGTGTCTTTGAGCAGGGCAGTAAATCCTTACAGACCAGGGGAAGCCATCATGTAGCTAAATCTATACTCTGACCTGCTTGTAAAGTTTGAAAAGAGAGAAAGAATGTGTTTATGGCGGGTTCAATAGGGTAGAATATAAAGCACAGCAATATTTTCAAGTAATATGATACCTCAGGAAGTTTAAATACACACACACACACACATACTACCATTTATTACTTTAATGTGATTTGGATCTCACCACGAGGCCATGCATTCTGTAACTGTCCAATGAAAGACTTACTGGCAAAGACTCTTGTCTTGGACAAACACGTGCACACTGCGTAGCTTGGTCATCACAAGCAGGGCCGCCCAATACCCTTCCAATCCACCTCAGACATATTAGATGACGCTTCCCATTTCTACTAGCATGAGAGTTCCAGCAGGACATGTCTTTTGAAACACTACCATAACAGCTAATCAGTGTGCTGAGTCCAGGCAATCAACAATCAAGGCTAACCAAGGTTAATCTTGACAGTGTTTGATGTGTGTGTGAACATGTTGTCATGTGTCTGCTTTTGAAAAAAAGGTATGGCGTGGGTTTAGCCTTGTATACATTCTCTCCCCACATCTCAGTTTGCTTGATCCGGTCGGTGTCTGTATAGGATTTGACAGGACCCGGCAATTTCCCTCTTGTCAATGTTTCATGTTTCACGTCTTGTTTACACGGTACATGTTGGTTGGATTGTGGTTCTGCTCTACCCATGTCTGGCTCCTGGGAGTGTATTGCCTCAGGGAGAGAGTGAAGACAGAAAAGGATGTAGAAGATAGGAAGATAAAGGGAGTGGGATGTAAGAGAGAAGGAAGGGAGAGCAGGAATAAGGACAGAGGACAGAAAGGAAAATAAGAATGAGTAGGAATTAATTGTCTATGAGTGTAACCACAGCATTCTTAGTGGCTAACCACCAACTGCCAACTGCTCTTACTGATGCTGTTCCCATGAAATGTTCCAAGATGTCCATCCACTCCTTCTGCTGCCCCGCACTTCATGCTGGGTGGGATGCAACAGTAATGCTATAGCCTTGGCTGCTTTGGTGACTTCAGCACGTAACAGCATTACAATCATGAGCGCAGTTCAAAACAAACACCAGCATCATGGAAACCAATCTCTCCGGCTGTGTCAGCGTAGATCCACATGTGAAATGCAAGGCCGATGATGTTTCATTTAAATGGGAGGTCAGAAAATACCCTCAAACAAAGTAAATTTAAAGGGGAGGGGTCGCCATTCTGAGGCGATTTACAGACGAACTCGGTGCTCACGCACTGGTCTCTTGAGGAAGGTTGTATTTAGATTAAAAGGCCACTTCCTTTGCCGACTTCCTGTTCCTATGTTTCCTGAGGAAAAATGTTGTCGTCTGCCCAGGGGACGGAAGGATTGTCCTGCTGCCCCAACTCCACAGAAAGTCCCTCAGCCTTGGATATGGCTGAGGGACTTAACTTAGCTGCATGATAAATAATGCAACAATCAAAGATGGCTTATAATAAAGGGATCCAGGCAGGAATATGGGTTGTTGTTCGGCCAAGACACTTGGGGTCCCCGTGTTAAGGCCTTGACAGACCTGACCCTAGTCCAGGTGTCATGACCACGCTACGGTCACTGAAACATGATATTCCTCGGCTCGTCACTCAACACAGGAAAAATCAATGGGCTTTGTGAAGCCAAGGCTACTGCTTGAACAGGGGAAGGCATTCTCTCAGCAAAAGATCACTATTCCATCTGTCTCCACTCCTCCACTCTGAGACTTCACAACCAGCCTTGTGTGGTCACCCATGGACTAGAATTACACAACCCATGTGTCCAGTTCTGGACAATACGTGAGGCCAACCGCTACTACTGTAGACCCATCGAGTCCACTTTTCTCACACATATCCCTCCAGATTTATTGACCTGGACTGGAAGCAGACATGACTCGCATTGCTCCAGATGCTGTTGACAAGCACACTATTTTGACATTGTCGCGTTTTGTGCTTGGCAAACGAATCGCTTCTCTTATGGGAATTTGTCAATTGGCACTTGATAGTGTGTGAATTGGTACAAACGTGCTTTTTATTAAATGTTGATGAGATGTCAGCTAGAGCTGTGTTACTTATGATTTAGAGATGTGCAGAGAATATTGTATGTTCTTTATGAACTTCATTCAGTAGACCCAAGACGTACAGTGATCATATTTCTTATTTTTGTGTGGCAAACACCACTTGTATCAACAATAATTATAATAATACATTTTATTTGTAATGCACTTTACATTTGAAACAAGTGCTACAATGTAGACTCATAAAAAAGCACTGTAGAAACATCAGTAAACAGGTACAAAATAACTTTTAAATAGATATAGACTAGCAATGTAATTTAATAATCATAAGCTCTATTAAACAAAGTCGTAGCACTATGCTTTGCTTCACAATGCATTTCGATGTGTAATGCCGCCCCGCGGAGGACCGGAGGACTGTTTTGATTTGAGCTCGAAGTTAACAAGAATTACTCTTACCATGCCTTTAAGCTGTCTGTTTAGCTAAACAAACTGCCCTCTCTACTCTAAGTGAAAAGTACTTTTCCGCTCTCCTCTATGAGACGCAGTTGTGAAATGCATCCACTCTTTTTTTGTGGCAAATTATACTGATCTGTGTCCACATAACTTGAGTTATGTGGACACAGATCAGGGACCCCATGGTAGAGTTCCTCTCATCTTCTTTTTATATTCCATATTTCCCTGAGAGAAATCAAGACAAATAGCTCAAAGAGAACTTTATGTTCCCAATTGGGCCACAAGACATAAATATTGTACATCTTTGATTTTTATTTTACCAATATGTTTTCAATCGTTAAATGAAAACAACTGTGAGGGACTTTGTGTGGTGGAATGGGCCAGTAGCTTTTAAAAATACAATCTGTTGTCCAAGTAATGACGGGACAGGCATGCTCTTGAATGCCATCTTTGGATCTTTCAGACTGGTCCAACCCCTGCCCCCAACCGTTTGTTGTCTCTCTCTCTCTCTCTCTCTCTCTCTCTCTCTCTCTCTCTCTCTCTTTCAGCTTCTCTTCTTCCCTGGCAGTGAAAGAAAGCGCAGCTGTGCTGAGTCCTTTGGGCTGCATTAGAATAATCAGCCCATTTGGTTGGCTTTCCTGGCAAACAGTGTAATTTGTTACTGCCAGGGCCTAAAGGCCGGACTATAGGGATGTTCATGGTTTCTAGCCACTTGTATTCCAGTGGACAATGGAGAGCAGCCTAGTGATATGACACAAGGGTCCGAGGGTTCTCTGATGTGCTATGATGTGTGGTTAAGCATCTAAGGATCCAGACGTGACCGACAGCATGTATGTCAGCATGTTTGTACGTTTGTGATATGGAGTTTTAACAAGCAAGACCTGGAATGAATTATGCAGTGACTTAGCTTTTGTCAGTTGTAAATGGTGTTGGCGTTCCCACATAAACATACACAGCGCACACTGTGTCTGTATACTTCCAGCAAGCTCCATTAGTGTCACATCAGTCCCAAATGGTAAGCCCACGCAATTCTGTCAGCCCAGTTGCGTCCTCGTATTATTGCTCTGTTGTGTGACAGCCGAATATGGAAACACTTTTTTAGCTTGTTAAATACTTTCTGGTTTGCATTTTATTTTTTTGCCTCTGGTGCTTATAGTTTTCGCTAGGCCTAGTAAAATCCAATGGCTTTCCCAGAAACTAAAGTTTATTGTCCCCCCACAGCCCGCTCCACTCGTAAATAAGGGCACATTTACCAAAGAAATCCATTGCCCCCCCGCCACAGCCTTCATACAACCATAAGGCCCAATACAACCAAGATCACTGCCAAAACACACCCAAACAATCCCCCTATTCTCCTCATTGAAGCCTTCCAACTGTCTGTTAAATGTGTTAAAGCCCTCCAACTCCACACTCAGTGAAGAACAGTCCAGATACCATCATAAAGACCTCAGTGTCAGAGTGTATTTATTATTATTGTAGGTATTTTAACAGGCATACTTACAAATACTCTGTATGTGCAGTATTTGTTGAATTATGTTAACCTAGCTTTATGTTTTGTTTTCTAAAATTAAAGCTTAGGTTTGGCGGCCTTAGTAACTCAAAATTAGTTTGTAAATCAGTGAGTCACAGAGTCATGCTGTGTTCCATTATATGCCAAAACTGGATTTCTGACTTCCGAAAGAAAAAATAATGCCATCATCATCTCAAAATTACATGTGGGGATCTCGCGCAAGAATTTTCTACAGAGTTCCCAACTTCACATCACAACAACATGGTTGCGCACACAATCAAAGATATTAAAGCATTCTTTTGAGTAGGTTACTTTTTACTTTATAAAACACAGCAAAATGCAATTTGAGATTTATCTACATTTAATGACATACAGATAAACTGGATAATAAAGCTATATATAGATATTTTTTATATTTATAGAGTTTTAACATTAACAGTTGCCATTGAGAAGGTTAGAAACAAAAACAGCATTGTCAATCGGTTGCAGTGATGTAGCCTATATGCAACAAGTGAAGTATGGACATATTTTTATGACTTCCAACTTCACACCTGCTGGAACCATTAGCATTTCATTTTAAATTGGGATGATTCAGGTTCTTGATATTTCATCAAATACATGATATTACTGCATACCAGTGTCATACCAGTGTCTGCATACCACTGTCAGTTTACCGGGCATGTGGAACTCAGATTGGCCCAGGAGAGGCGTTCGTTGGCGCTCGGTAATATCTTGCTGGTCCCCCGGAGTTGCATCCAGCGACCTGGATGACCGAGCAAGGTATGTCGGATTTGAGTTCAGTAATGTCACGCTGGTCCCCTGGAGTTGCACCGGGCAACCTGGACGACAGAATAAGGAGGCTATTGGTCGGATTGGAGGTCAGTAATGTCGCGCCAGTCCTCCGGAGTTGCACCGGGCGACCTAAGCTAACGATCTGTAACCCTTCACGAGACAGCTCCATCTTGTGAAGTGCGTGATGTCGGCTATTATCAACCAATAGTGCTGAACTCTTCGGTTGATTTCAGGCATCATAACATCGCATTGCTGCCTCTCACAGTCCGTAATTGGGATTAGTCAAAAGTGGCGTTCCAGAAGGTGATTTCCTGACATTTTTGGCGATTTCGGAAATCCAGGCTGGACACATTTTTATGGCCGCAAATAGAGAACATATGACTGGGAAAAAGAAGACCTATGGTCAGCCTAGTTGTATGATATAATTCAACATCTACAACCTTTTGACGGGCATTGCAGCTATATACAACTGTTACAGTATCTGGCTAGCAGCAGTGATCCATGTTGTGTAGTAATACATTAATAACACTTACCAAGAAACAATGAGAGCACGTCATTTTGTGAAACGACAAAACAATCACCTTTGTAATCCATTCTCTTCACTTATGTAACAGTAGCTTATCCCGCACCCCCGCAGAACTTGTTTATTTTGAAATTGGTTTCTAAGACACAGAGTCTCTTATTGGCTGAATATAGACTATCATTAAAAAAAACAACTATACTTTCAAAGCATCGATGGGCGTTGTGCTGTCTCTGACATAATCTTATGAAATCTTAAATTAGATTTAATATATTAGATTTAATATATAGTGAAACAAAGCGGCACAGCGGCTGCCCACTGCTCCCTTGAGGGATGGGTTAAATGCAGACAATAAAAACACCTTTACCTTTACCTTACATTAGCAAAATGTAACGTCTTTAGATTAACATGGCAGTCAATGGAAAAAAGTTTTTTTGCACCAGATTGTGAAATGGCCTGGCCCATATCGAGCTTGAACTCATAATAAAGTGTTGACCCCTGGCTCGAACACACAGAAGACGCCACTTCACTCCTCAGACTAAAATTGAACACTGTTGAACACAATTTTGTTCACTGTTTGAACAAAATTGCATCTAAAAAAAAATCTTCTCTGCTGAAGAAAGTGCCATCAACTTCCACAACCTCTGAGCTATTTGCTTTTTTGCTGCACAGTGTCTTCACACTCACACACTCAAGAAACATTACTTGGTGTTGAGCTAAATGATATGTATCGGACCCAGAGGACACGGTTAATTTCTCAGTCTGACATTCATCCAGAACATATGACCACACCAGCTCAGGCTGTGTGGTCCAATAAAATCAAGCTCAAAGATATAAGACAGTGAAATGGGTTCCAGATGAACACCATCCCTACGGGGGAAAGCTATTAATATGTTTAGTATGTTGACCTCAATAATTCTCCCTATTTTAATAAAACCTTGGTCTTGGCCCTGTTCAGCCTTGGCCTGTGCTGCTCTTTCCAGGCATCCGAGGCCCTTCTGAAGTTTGTGATGACCCCCGGCCAAATGTTCATGTTGGGTAAAAGTGCAGTAGAGATGAAGTGGTGTTGAAAAATGAGCACTGTGCAAGCACAAGCTCTAATGCATGAAAACGTACATTGGATTGCAGTGGGAGGTGAGAAGCGCAGCAGACTTGTGGCAAACCTGTAGGTGTGACGTTGAGACAGTACAAAATACAGTAGTGGAGCTTCCATCGTAGGCAGCACATCATTGCATGACGTGTTGCACGAAGAGGAGGACTCACATAACTCAAATACCAGTGAAAACCCCGTAATAACACAAAAGTCTTGATAGTCCACAGTCTGCAGTACAAGAATGAGTAATTACTGCTTATTGCTGATGTGCTTTTGTGACTGCGTTAGAAATGTGTGAGACTGACGATGTCATATCTCTGAGGCGGTCAATGCTCGATTGCCTGACCTTTATTGATTGATACCTCTAATTAACTTCAAGCGCAGCACGCGATAAGGGCCTCCCTATTTGTAAATGTGGGGGGAATACACTGCTCCTGTCACCACAATGTGTTTTATGCTAACACAAATCAAGTGCACGAACAGGGTCAAATACTTTGGCACGAGTGGAGGAGCTGTATTGTACTGTATGGTGATGTGTGGGGCAATATTAATCTTGCAACCTTATTCAGCAGATAGCAGAAAGAGCAAGAGCGTGAGAGACAGAGAGAGAAAGGGAGAGAGAGAGATACACTGTGAAAAACCAGGAGTGTGTTTGTGCAGAGCTTATTTGTTCAGATGATGCGGTCATGATTTATGTACACCGAGGTGATATCAAGGTCGGCGCCCCTGAACATTTCTCCGTTTCAACAAGATGGCTCCAGGCGGATAAGACGACAAAAGCGGCTAATTCAGCGGCGTGATGGATGAAAATGTTCCGTGTTGTTTATGTGAATCTGACATGAAGCATCTGCTGGTCTCTGGAGCGGTCAGACCACGTCGTAACAACCCCCCCCCCCCCTCCCCTTCATTACCCCAGCCTAGCACAGATAATCAAGTTATTTCATATGAGGAAGGGTTAGGAAAGTTCCACTGGTTCAAGGACATTCATCTGGTCCTCTTGGAAAGAAATGAAAGTCGTACCTTAACTTTTATGCAATACTTACTTAACCTTACATTGTCTATATTATGTTTAATTTGACATAAACTCTGGCCATATTTGGCTATAATTTATTCCTCTTTATCTTTTTAGTACTTATCTTCTCTAATAACTCAAATAAAATATGTACATGTAACTAAACAGCATTTACCACCTTTAAAATCATCATAAAAGTCTGAATCTTGTTGGAAAAGATGTTGAGGGTCCAATGACCATATGTATCACATATGAGAATATGTCAAGAATGTGAAATAAGATAAAAACCGTAATCACGTTGCGTTTATACTGTAATATGAATGATATAGCTGTTGATTTAAAGGTGAGTCAGAGATGGTAAGCGGATTTCTGTCAAATTCAGTTAATATGCTCCTCATGGTCCGCTAACTTTCCATTCTCTAAGCGCGCTGAAAACAATCTGTTGTTTCTACACAGCCCTGGATCTGTATATAGGACCACAAACAATGTGGTGCAGACCATCCACAATAATATCCCAGCCTTGGAAATGCCAGTCCAATGTTAGGGGGGCGGAGCTTACAGTATTGAAGGGAAACGTGTTTTTGTTTTGAGTTCTAAAATCAACAACCTTTCTCCAGCTTTGCTGACTACACACTAATTTGGTGATGAATAAAGATCTTCTGGTAATAATGGGTCGCTGGTGAACACTTGGTCATTTTGCTTGATGAAGCGGTTAGTTTCAGTAGTGTGGTTCATTGATGACTTCCAGGCAACTGGCCTGTTTTCCGATATAAGCTCACTGAGGGCAGAGGAAGAACAACAAAGGTGGAAAAGAACCACAGGTGTTTGAAGAACAGCGCAGCCAAAATTGGATCTTTCAAGATCTTCAATTGTCTACTTGCTGTGTACTCAGATTATGGAACCATATAGGCACTATTCACTGTACGTAAATGCCCACATAGTGGTTTCTTTGATGTTCGACAAATACGCACATATGGAAGAATCTGCCTACATTTTTAAGAAACATACTTTATTAATCCCCCTTAGGGGAAATTCATTCTCTGCTTTTAACCCATCCCTCAAGGGAGCAGTGGGCAGCCGCCGTGTGGCGCCCGGGCACCGACTCCAGATTGAGGCCAGTGTCTGGTCAACAGCACTGACTGGAGGGTGAACCTGACATGTTTTTTGGTAGTGGGGGAAACCGGAGCACCCGGAGGAAACCCACGCAGACACGGGGAGAACATACAAACTCCACACAGAAAGGCCGGGTTGACTGACGTTCGAGCCCGGGACCTTCATGCTGTGAGGCCACAGTGCTATCCACTGGGCCAACGTGTTGCAAAATGTAAATGATGAGCATGCTATAATCATTACCAAGTAATCATTATAAAATGCACAGTAAACATGAATAAGTGTATTTGCTCTTGTGTAGAACACTGTTTTTCAGTTCTCATGTTAAGGAGTGCTCTATTCCATCCACGACTGTCTCAAGATCTACGTTCTGATAATGCTCCATTCAGATTTCTTTCCCCCTCTACACTCCTAGGAAAAGACATCAACTTCACCAGGGCACAAATCCCCTATTCTCTAGCACAACCATGCGCTCACATAGACACCCACTCCTCTCCATTCACCACACACACCAACACAGTCAATCCAGCTTCTTTCACACACACACACACACACACACACACACACACACATTATGAATTGCAACTCATAACGCACCCCTCATCTCTTATAT
>JAODUH010000015.1:884813-899906 GCA_027564835.1 Typhlichthys subterraneus | reverse complement strand
GGGGGGGTGGGGGGGGTGTGGGGGGGGGGGGGGGGGGGGGGGGGGGGGGGGGGGGGCCAAGGGAGGTTGTCATCAAGGTATCCTTTGATTCCTGGGCTATGCTAAGAATCCCCAGAATGTTCCCGGCCGCAGAGGGTTCGATGGGGAGAATGTTAATCCCCTCTTCCCTCTGAACGATAACAACTCTGCAGCAGAAACACACAGAAAGCAGAGAAAGTGATAAACAAGGGAATATAACAGCAGAGAAAGAACGCCATGGCCGGTCTGGCTGAGATAAACCACCATGCCATGAGGGAGAAGCAGAGAAAAAAAAAGATTAGTTGTCATATTCTCCTTGTGCCTTCCTTGGACAGGGGAGCATGAAAGCAGGGGGGCAGGGTTAGAGGTCATGTGACCCATAGTCCTCTCTTCCCCCTGCCCGCCTCTCTAATGTCTACTGAGGAAAAGGGGGAGGAAAAACAGCTTTGATCTGACATGGAGACGGGTGGGCTTGGACCTGCTCCGCACACAGGATAACCAGGAGGAGTCACCACACACGCGGCTGAACGGACGCTAAAAATGATCTGAATAACAGCAGCATGAACGTGTGTGTGTGTGTGTGTGTGCGTGCGCGTCCCTCTGTGTAGAGGACTACTACAGTGTTGGCAGTGGCAGGCTGGTGACATGTCTGCAGCCCCCCACTGGCTACCACCACCCTCACACGACGGACCACATGATAAAGAAAATAAAATAATTAGATCAAATTGACGTGCTTTTTCAAGACTACGTCAAACTGTCAGCCGTATGAAATTATAAAGCAATATGGAGCGGGTGGGGGGGAATAAAAGCCTTCCGCTCTTGTCACACCATAACACAGTATGCCCTCCCTGTGCTACTGGGGATGAATAGGAAATGCGACACAGACAGTTGGGAAATCATTCATTATTCACATCAGGGCTGGAGGGGGGCGGGGACAACTGCAGAGAGGGGCGGCAGGGGGTTAACTGGGGTAGTTCTGCTCCACCAATAGCAGCCAAGCAGGGGCGGATCTAATGCCGGTGACTGACATGTTATTGAGTCTGGAGCAAAGACGGTAAACAAGTTCTCTCCGGAGCAAGCGACGAGGTTGGGGGAAGGTAACCATAGTGATTAAGCATGGCTTTTTCCCGGACTATGAGAAACTTTACCTTCAGGGGAAACCTGAACAAATGTGCTGTGTGCAAACCATGAACAATTACGAATTTGGATAAGCCTCTTTATCCCAACTAGAATAGAAGGTATTTCAGTATACAACGGAAGCCTGCATTAACTGCATTTTCAAAGTCGCACAACATTCTTAATAATTACATGTGTGCATTTACCAGTTAGCTAAAATGTGATATTGATGACTTATATTTTTTTTGTAATAGTAATAATTTTAGTGAAACGTCTACATCGCTTCAATTTGCTTAAGTATATGCTTTGAATACCCAAATAGCCTGCTTGGTGTGGACATGCAAAGCGCTCTGTATGCAGAGACAAGGCTGTTGATCTCAGATTACTGGAGGAGGGAACAGGTAGCAGAACAGGAGCAGGTTGTGAGGAGATGATACAGCCCCTCATTCCTACCACCGGCAACCCGATTCTCCCCGAGAGGCCTTCCAGGATCACTCCAGACACTTGCTTAAACCACATCAGCCCAGACAGCCAGAGAGGATGCTTGCATATGGCCTCACAGCCAAAGGCAAAACCACACCGCAGAATCCAATATGGACGCACTGCTATGCCACTGGGGTTTCTCCAGCACCAGAAGGGGCGGGTAATCTTGCGCTTTTCACCTGTTCTGTGTCTGGTTGTGTGTGCGTGTGTGTGTTTGGGTTGGTTTGATTTCTTCTCCCTAATGCAGAAAGTTGGCTCAGCGGCACGCCTCAAACTCTGGACCACAAAGGTGTACGCATGGACCCATTGACCCGTGTCCCACTGTGTCTGAGTCTTTTCCACTCGCATAAAGACCAGCAATGTGTTTTTCACACAAATATGTGCTGGTCTGTGTGTTCAGGCATGCATGGCATTTCCCCCTCACCCGCATTCAGTCACAACAACACTCTTCCGTCTACCCTCAAGCTTCAGCTAATGCCGCAGCTGCTGGTGTTATTGTCATTGTGTTGATGTTTGTGCATGAGGACCGTACACATGCACGTGCACATGCACGCACGCACAGGTATACGCTCCAACTTGTGACTTGACATCATACGTTTATTGTGCATTTATGTTTGCTCTAATTGTGCTGTGTTTATTTCAATTGGCGACTGTGAGAAAGACAAAGTAAACATGTGTAATTGCGGCTATGTGATATTTGGCCGCCCTTGAATAGAGGTTACTATACCAGTTCCAGCACCTCAAACAGAGACTGTTCTTCTCTTATCAATGTACTACACACCGTGTATTGTTGTGTGTTATAAGAGACGACGCCGTATGTTACAATAAGCAAGCTCTCGGCCATTCCCTCTCGAGGACCTGCCACTGCCATTACATCTCATGTCCTGTTTACAATATCCATTTTAAGATGTTGGCGCATAAAGACACACTAACACACACACACATTAAGATAGTTGATATGATGTCAATATTGGCAAAGTGTGGTTTGTAAAAACCTATTTATCATTTCGAAACAGGACAAGGTAGCACTTCAGCCAGACACATAACTGGGATGAAACCTGTATTCAATAAAGGGAAATGTTTGATTTGTCCCCCGAAGCAAGTAACACAATACTACAGAAGTTGCTGTAACTTGTAACATTCTTCTTAGCGTTACTCATTTAGATAACGATCTCGGGTTCATTCAAGGACTCAGCCTTCGCTGCTGTGCGTGGCGATCAGGAGCTGGCGTGATTGTAAAAACAGGGTGCCTGTCCTGGCAAGAAACACTGGCATCTTTCGCTTTGTCACACACACACGCACGCACGCACACACACACACGCACGCACACGCTGGCACATACACACACAGATGCTCCTGTTTCACCTCACAGTCTCACACATACCAGTGAATCCTGCTTTTCCTTGCTTTTATTTTTCATCATAGCAGTGTTAACCTGCCCACAAAGCAATTAATCCTATTCAGGACATAGCAGGATTTAGTACCCATCTGTAGGAGGGCTCCCGGTCAACCATTATTACGGTAATGTGTTTGGTCACCCCGTCACGGGTGTGTTCAGTAAATGGAACGTTTGTTATGTTTTGTGAACTTTTTGAACTTGACACGTTTCCTCGAAAACCGAGTTTGCCTTTTTCACTGCGCTTTGTGGACGTGACCACCACAGACGCTTTGTTTTATATCAGCTGTGCTGACACGCAGCATTATCCAATCCCAACCTGCTTTAAACTAATCCTTCGGTTCAGCAGTTTCAAGTTCAGTGAACATAAACACATTTAAAATGCCTACTGAATGCATCTCTTGTATGACACCAATCAAAAAGCACATTTATAAACCATGTGTGTAAAAAAAAATATATATATTTATAGTATGTAATGTGTTAACTACAACATCAGTAAAAAAAAAAAGTGTTTATATGCATACTATACTTGGGTCTAATAGGACCGCAGGCACATAAGCTTACACCTACCACAACTACGGCAGCAGCTGAGATAACAGCATGGGCAGGGGGAACTCAGGGAGAACTCTGGCGAGGTTTCTTCACCCCAGTTCCGAGGTGTTTCCTTCTCTCTGAAAGTGGCTGCTAAAAATACCCAGAGTTCCCGATCTGCATCATTAAATGCAGTGTGTTTCCTGGCAGCGCTGTGCTGGCCAGGGGAGGAGCTGGCTGGTGTGTACCATCCTCTGTCCCCTGCTACACATTAGCTTCTAGTCCTATACATAACACACCCATTATCACTGTGATAATGCTAGTGATCTGGCATATTGTGACACTCAAAGCAACCAAAAGGGCCTGATATCTGCCACCTAATACAGACACACACACACGCATGCACGCACGCAAGCACAAAGCCACAATCTGAATCTACATTAGGCTATTGTCCGGGTGTCTCCAGGGATTGCATTTGGCAATGGCCACACAGCTTGGGCATGCAATGTCTGCGCACGTTTACATGTGCAGTTAAAGGCAGGGTCAGTCATTCTTGCTAACTCTGAGCTCAAATCAAAACATTATCGCTCTGCGGTCCTCCGTGGTGGCCTCACACGTCGAAATGCATCCTGAAGTAAAGCGTAGCGCTATGGCTTTGTTGATATGAGCGGTGTTCCCCACTTTGTTTATGTTACTATTTACGGAGCCAGGCCTGTGTAGAAGTCAGAGAACGGTAAGATAGCGAAATGCGAGGAGATATTTGTTGAATTTGATAAAAAGTGTATTAGCTTACATTTTGCTTGCAATAGCTGACTACACCTATAAATAGTAATCTTAGCGTTAGCACTAGACGTGTTCCCTACAACAGGGATGCATCTCAAGACAAGGACTATGTCCACCTTAAAATGGTGTCCTGTATGTGTCGTCTGGATTCCCATAATGCATTTCACGTGGACTTCAAATATCAACATATTACCATTAAAAAGGATGCGTGTTAAGTAGCTTTGCAAACACAGATAAAACCATTAGCCAAACAAGCGCCTAGGCAAGCGCAAAGCCTTTTATTAAATTAGTGGAATGTTTAATGCACTAGACAAGTGTGTACACGCACGCCCCGTTTGCCCTTGTGTTCACCTGTCTTGCACTCTTCTCCACCCCCATCAGGTGTTGCCCCTTTCATCTCATTATCCCCTTGCGTATGTTTCCTGTAAGTCTATGCCAGTTCATGTGTTTACAGTAAGCGCCCCAGCATTATTCCCCATTACCTGCCTTTGCCTGTTGTGGTAGTTTTCCCATCACCATGTTCTGATTCTGTCTGTTTCTGCTTTCCCCTTTGGCATCCTTTCCTTGCACTGTGTGTGTCAGCTGCTGTTGTTAGTTAGCACAGTAGCACGTAAGTAAACCATTTGTGTGACTGCAGGATTCTCAGTCCATGCTACTGCTCACTGCAGCGTGGACGGTGTAGCTGCAGTGTGCCTTGTTCTGTCTGCAGCGTGCAGTGGCTAGGATGCTACTGACACACCCTGGCTGCAGCGAGAGACATTTTGTCACGTCTCCTCTGATGCGTGTCCTCTTCACTATTGAGATGCAAGCTACGGTATGTGTCTGTCTGTCTGCCTGCCACCTCAATGCAGGCTGTAATTCCACATTAGCCTCATAAAATGTGATCTAGACCTGTTACTGTGGCTCTTCTTTTCATCTAAGATTTATTTGTGTGTGTGTGGGGTGGTGGGTTAAACACACTCACTCATTATAAAGGACAAACTGGGACCATTGTGTTACATCTGCCCAGACAGGAGACGTCTATCCAAGTAGACAGACTGTGTTGGGACTTGTGAAGGATTTTCATGTGTAATGGTCTGATAAGCTGACAAAATTACATATGTAAACACTAACGCAATGATCCATTTGGTATTCTGGGGCGGGGCGGGGGAAACGGCTTAATTTACCATTGATAAAACCTGACCGGTTTATTTATGTTTGCTATAAATCAAACAAAGCTCCATGCATCTTTTTTCTGTTTTCTATCTGCTCATCTAGTGAAAAGATTGGAAGTCATTTGAAGCCAGGTGGTTCATGGTCAATTTAACAACACAGTAGACTTAAACCACTTACTACTGACTGTGTGTCATGTTTGAACATTGATAAGACTAGCAGGGTCAGCATTGTGTGTCCATTTGTTTGTTTGTTTTATATATTGCAGTGTTTGGCAGAAACTGCAAATTGCTAGCCATGTTTGTTTTTAACCCTTGACATTGAAGTGAACCAGAAATATTTCAATATGTGACTTCCTGGTCCCAGCCATTCACAAGTGGCAGGATCTGGCAAGAATATGCATAATACATATATTCAGTTATAATGTAATAATATGGTTATTGTCAGCAGAAAATAAGGTGACTAGGGTATACCATGTACAATAGCACAGCCCTAGCAAAACAGTTAGCGAACAATAAACCATGTCACATAGCTACAGCGAAGCAAGTGAGTAGGACAAAACTATTTTGTTGTTTCGTTTTGCTGTAAGCATTACGTTAGCATAATACATTGATTGCATTGCCATATGTAAGTGTGATAGATGTATTACGCAGATGACAGCCAGGGCGCGAGCCTGAGACTGCTTCACGCTCGTGTTTGAGAGAAGTAAAGGTGACCATTCCTGATTATGCTGATTATGCTGCAACAGTGAGCCTTTAACGCAAAGTGTATTACGTGTATTATTAAGTGTTTCAGTAGATAGTTATACATTTGTCTAAATGCTGCTTTGCAAATTTTGGAACACTTTTTATTTATTTTTTCTAATCACGGTGCCTGCTTAACATCGTGATGTCTGTCAGCCATCGGCGATGGCAGCGTCTATCGGCCCAGCCCTAGCACCAGATATGAAAAACATTGCAGCAGCAGTACATGTTTTTCAATACAAATACACAAAAGTTGTAGCAGTGTTACCTCAAAATGCTCCTTTAATCAAAACTATAAAAGTGTACTGCCGATATAAATGCGTTGTACACTATGAGGCTATTACACTGCCGTAAACAATGAACTCCAAATAGCTTGTCCTCATTAGCAGCTGAATAACAGCTGTGCCAAAGATGGCTCTGCAGCTACTGTGCCTGCCCCGAGAATTAAACGTCACTTGTTTACAATTCTCTTAACGAACCGGGTATTACGTCAGACGGGTTTAACGGCATCTTTTCGCAGGCACGGCTCAGCCCTTGTAGCGCTACGATAACGTTTCATGTGTAGCGCCTAAAATCCTGGATGGATGGTAGGTCGCACAAGGCACGCGCTCTGAGCCGCACAGTGCTCAACGCTGTTTCTATCCCCCCCCCCATCTCTCTCTCTCTCTCTCTCTCTCTCTCTCTCTCTCTCTCGTTACTGAGCTCTGAGACTAGCGGTGCGGCCATTATAGTGAGGACTTGAAACACACACGCCCCCACCCCCCCCGGCCCCTGTGAGGAGGGGTCAGGACCTGATCTTGAGGTAGAGGCCAGAGGCCAGACACCAGAGACGTGAGCCTGGCCTTACTGTACTAACAGCAGCTGATGTAGATGGAGCAGGACAGCTGACAGGCCCCTAAACAGACCCTGGCACAGGAGTTTTATTGGCTGCCGGTGACATCATGGTGCTATTCCCCCATGTTTCACCTCCCCTCTCCCCAACTCTCTCTCTCTCTATCTCTCTCTCTCTCTCTCTCTCTACCCCTTTTAGGGACCTCACTGCTCTCACGACCTCCCTTGTAGAAGGAGGAAAAGAGAAAGAGAAAGAGGAAAAGAGAAAGAGAGAGAGAAAGAGGGAGATAATTGGAAAAATACTCCACACCTGCCTGCACATACGGTTCAATAATATTAGTTTAACATGTAAATACATTTCCATGCATTTTATGTTCTCCCTGGACAGGGGAAAAGGGGCACACACACACACACACACACACACACACACGTGGAGCCCACCACACACGATGGCCCTTTAATAGTCTTTCCGAGCTCCAGCGCAAGAGCAGCTCGCTGCTCTTCCCCTACAGTACATAAATCAAGCGAGGGGCTCGGTTAATGCGTCATCGCTCGCGCTGTTGTGAAACCCACTTTTACCAGCCGGCAGCTTAATCAATTACCAGCTGGGCTAGCTCCACTAACATATTAGCAGGGAAAAAAAGACACAAACATATTGAGGCGGGGGAGGCGGGGGGTGGAAGCAGACAAGGAAACTAGAGCGCGTGGTCTCAGGAGCCTCTGACTCACAGGGCTTGATCCCTGTAACAGACAGGTGCCCCTTGTCTGGGCAGGGGGCCTCAAAGCCTGGCCTGTGAGTCAGCAAGTCAACACCGCCAAGCCTTCCCCTCCGCAGCAGCGTTCAGACCAGCGGCTACACATCTATACCCCGCCCCCTCCAAGATTTGCCATTAGTCGGATTAAACGAGGCCCAGAGCTGTAGGAGAGGTTCAAATGTCACCAATGCACCGCAGGACGACTTAAGGGGGCCACGGTATGGCAGTTGGGCATTCAGGACCGGGGTCTCTCTGCTGTTTGTGAGTCAGTGCCTCCAGTCGCATGACAAAGGCTGCTAACACCGGAGGTGGTGGTGGTGGTGGTGGTGGGGAGGAAGGGGGCTGCATTCCTAGGCTCAAGAGAGCCAACCTCACATAACAGCCACATAAGAGCTGGCGTTTGGCTTCTCAACGTAGCGGCCATTATCCCCGAATGCACACAGTGAATGAATCGCTGATGGCTAATGCTCCAGGCCCTAAGCCCGCCCATCATCCACCTGTCCTGCCAAGGAAACAGCCCATCGGGCCACACGCCACAGGTGTGAATGAAGCGCATTAGCAGGACTATGGCTAGCTGGCTACGGCATGCGTTCACACGCAGAGCACGGGAGCAGGCACAGAGAACAAGGCTGCCCCCAAACACAGGAAGTGCTATGCCCCCAAGCATGTCAAACACAAGACTTCCAGAAATGACTGAAACAAAATCCCCACCGACGCACCCCACCTCCTTAAACACACAATGGCCTCCATTGTGGAATGTTGTGGCACACTCACAGTCAGGCAGGCCATAAAGACACAGTTTGAAAACGCTTCTCCCCCTTCCCTTTCTACTCCCCACCCCACAGACCACTCTCTCCATTCTGCTCACGACAGCGTAGGGAATGGGGGGGGGGGGAGATGTTAAGCATCGCCGCGACCCACCGAGGACTCTGGAGAGAAATGTCCTTTGTTTTCCTGTTATCACAGACGTCACGCCAACTCTACACACCAAGGCTGCACCCGCATCAGCCTGCCAGCAGGGGTCCTCCACTAGAGTACGGTAGGAGCCAAGCAGGCTGCACAGGGGACATGCTAGGCAAAATATCTACAGATAGAATGTAAACATATGTCCAGGGAGCCTCCACTTCCTTATAGAGGCCCCGATTTCTGCTCCTTTACTTTTCCGGCATCTCGCCTTCAGCTGATTCATTGACAAACAGAGCGAGGTTCAACACAAATGAATTCACAGCGAGTGCACATTTAGCCATTTTACTGAGGACAGGAAGTCTGTATGAAGTAAGCCAGTTTACATAGGGCTGTACACCTTAGAGGAACATCTGAGATAAACCTCACATTTATTTTGTATAGTACACACACTAATTCCCCTTTTTCAGCGAGCCTACAAATGGTTTCCTTAAAATGGACTGCATGACACAATTTCCCCATCTGTATTCCAGAACTGTATCTCCCCATTGTACGGCAATATTTCATCCTACTGATAAAACATACAGTGTGCCCCAAAACAAAGAAGACTGAACGCATGTGTGCTGTGCAGAAGGAGTTACATTAGTAAATTCCCCTGTCCCCACATGCGGTGATTCGTCTGAGTTATTTCATAAATGTCTTGTTAACTGCCAACGGTATGAAGGGCGCCAAACGTCACACCGTAACAAATGGAGTGCCTGAGGCTGTATTTACTGTCTCGCCGTGTTGCCGCGGCCCTGGAAGAGATTCAGAACACGTTAACGCTGAATTCTAACCGCAGATCAAATTAGTGTATCTGGCAACACCGAAAACCCACCTGACTGACACAAAGCCCCCTTTGTCCCATCTCCACTGAGATGGTAACACACAATATTATTTTAACTAAGTGAGGTGTTAAATATTGCCCGAGCCCACAGTGGCTCGGGGTTACACATTACATTATCCGAGCGTCTGCTGGGGTGAGCTGAGGATTCCCACCTGCTAAAGCCTCCTGTCTGCGCATGCATGTCCACACGACTCAACACACCCTATAGCAGATAGCTGGCTCCACCAGCAGGAATAGGGAGCGCACCGCTCAATCAATGGGCCATCAATCTCTCACACACACACTGGAGGGGGGTGGGGAGAAGGTGAATAGAGCAAACACAGGAAACAGAGGAAACGGGGGAACGTATCCATTAACTACCACTCAAAGGGAAGCCATCAAAGGGCTGGCTCTTCCCTTCAGGCGTTATTCCAGAGACACGTACACAAGCTCTACTCGGTCCTGCGGTGATTCCATTAAGAGATACTACGAGAGCTCTGACCCTCTTCTCCAAGGAGGTTTCTATACCCCATACCATCTGGTGAACCACTATCTGCTACCCTAACCAACCCTCCGCTCTGGGGCCTGGACCCACTTTCCTTAGCTTGAGATTGGAGGGACTGAGGAAAAGATGGTGCTAAAGGAATGACCACGCTCACACGCGTCTGTTCTCATACCTGAAGAAGGGACTGTGTGAGCAGAAAGAGCGCCAGCAAACACCAAACACACCAGGTACCGCCTGGCTGCGGCCCTGACCGGCTCCGTCAGATCAGATCAGATCAAACGCACATTCCTCGCTCCAAATGAGTGCATTCCGGCTACGCAAAGGTGATATCGGGAACACCTTTTAACACCGCCTACGTTTTACTGGAGGGAACCACCTCCAGCAGTTGTTTCTGTGCAGTGTGACTACGGGATGCAGAGACCTGTCTCCAGCATATCAACAGAAGTGTTTAAATGTGTCTGTAACCTGCAGGGAACACGGGTGGGTGTGCATGTCACGGCAGCCATGTTCTCCTGTTGCGTTGTCAGTAAAACGTTGTGGTCAATACAACCAGGACGGATTGACAGGTGACTAATGGTGGCTAATGATACGTAGGATGGCAACCAGGTGTTTGTCATCAAATATTTATCACAAATAAAACAGAATTCAGTGCAGGATATAAGAGATGTTAGCAGCAAAACACTACTACACACAGTGATGGGAAATTCCCACGGAAACATGGAAAGGGCGTGCCCTTAACACACAGATAACGAGGCAGATCCACCTCAGTGTTGTCAGCGATTTGAGGACGGATGTCAGACGCTCGCGATGGGAGCGTGGATCAATAAGGCTCGGCAGGTCGACACCGCGTGTCAGGAAAATGCATGTAATATACTGCCTAAGCAAGGGAGAACGTGCTTAACGCCCTGTGTGACCTCAACCTAACAATATGAAAAGTATTTGGCAGCGTTCGATCCTAACAGACAATGAAAGCAAACATAGTGCAGCACCAGGGCGACGGTTAACGATTCACTGCTGTTTTATGCTATGAAGCTATGAAGATTAAAATGTTGTTGATAAATAGTCACACTGTTTCCTAACACACGCACGCACAAACACACACACACACACACACTCACACACGCACACTCACTCGTAAATGTAATACAGCTGCAACATATGTGACATCAATAGAGTTTGGGAAGTCCCATGAAAGGATATATTTCTATTTACAATTCTAACAGCATGAAAGAAGTAAAAAACTAAAATAAAATAATAATCTTGGCTATAGGGAAGATGCCACGTCCAATATACCGAGGACAGAAGTGGCGAGAGAGGAAATGTGTTTGCATAACAAATAGTGTAAACCACAATTAAGACCCAATACAATACATGTATAAAGAAAGAAAATAATAAAAAATATAGCTAAGAACACAGCATATTATAGCATAACTCAATAGAATACATGGCGGTGTGTGTGCTAGCTCCGGCTGTAGTGAGCACCGGCAGCCAACGGCGGAAGAACGGCCCAAATTGGGCCTTTGTTCCAGAGTGCCTCGGCGAAGGCAGGAACAAAACTAAACACACAAAGCTGCGAACAGGCTAGAGTGTTTGTGTGTGGGCCTACTTCAGGCTCCTCCCCAGCCTGAACACACACACACACACACTCACACACTCCACCATCACCAAACATTCAAAATGCTATTTTTCCGCCGTGTGATAACTTCAAACATTTAGAGGGTACAAGAGCAGCAGTAACCCTGTTTAGCCGCCGCAGTAAATTGGTTCCATGTTCAACATAATAGCACTGACAGGCTTTTGCTAGGGAAATCAGGCCCGGCAAAGGAACCTGCCAATGATAAGACATCCAGCTTTGAAATTCTATTTCTCCGTATCAGAATTAAATCTGGACTTTATATTTCTTTTTGCCCGGGCGCAGGCTCTCTGGTCGCTTCTGGCCTGTAGTATTTGATCACGGTGGTGACAACTAACACTTACCCCCGAGATCCCTTTACTTTCTCCATTTTCATTCGACTTTGGACGCAATTTTTTCTTTTCCCTTGTTATGTTCCTTCTTTTTTTTCATATTGGTTGTCAAAATCTCTGATTATTTGTCCGTCCCCTGGATGTAATGCGTTAGGGCAGTTTCTGTGTAGGCTACTTCTACAGCATCCTAAGATATGGAGGTACCCAATGTCTGCTGCAAGCATTTCACATACATTTGTGACAAAGCCATTTACTGTAGGCCTGTATGAAATAGGCTATAGGCTGTAGGCTATATATCACATTCAACATATGAATACACATAGTTCAAGATTCACATCCTCATCTTGAAACCTGTTCGGCGCACGACGAATGTGCCGGAGTGCAATACTGTGCTACCTAGTGAATATGCTAAGCTAATACATGTTATGCTACATAGTGAATATGCTATGCTAACACGAGGTGTGTTACATAATGCTTCTTGTACAGTACTGTAAGTCTAGAATTTCCGATATCCTACTAGAAAAAGTACGACAGAATGGCACTCAGTCGGAGGGAGTTCCTACTTGTGAACTCACGGCAAATCCATATACACCGACTTCCTGGTTTGACATCACACAACAATGGAGACGCATTGCCTAAACACCCGCTGTGTAGAATGAATGTGCTAGAATGAATGAGCTATGTTAATGCATGCTGTGCTACACAGTGAATATGTTGTGATGACTCACGCTGCGCTAAATAGTGAAAATGCTAGGCTAACATGTGTTATACAATAGCGAATATGCTAAGCTAGTATGTGCAATGCTCCATAGTGCATCTGCTAAACTAACACAGGCTATGCTACATCGTGACTATGTTACGCTAACATGTTATGCTACACAGTGAATATGTTCTGCTAACACATGCTGCTCTACATAGGGAATATGCTACGCTAACACCTGCTATGCTGCATAGGGAATATGCTACGCTAACACCTGCTATGCTGCATAGGGAATATGCTACGCTAACACCTGCTATGCTACATAGCAAATATGCTACGCTAACACCTGCTATGCTGCATAGGGAATATGCTATGCTAACACCTGCTATATGCTACACAGTGAATATGCTATGCTAACACCTGCTATATGCTACACAGTGAATATGCTATGCTAACACGTGCATAATATAGGGTAGGCTACAGGCTATTTGCTGTATTGACTCACGTGAAGGCTTGTTGCTAGCTGCGCGTCTCATGGACACACGGTCCTAGAAAGCGCGGCCGCACTGCGATCATTAGCAGCTAGGACTTGCTGTATTGTAGTCATGTGGCTGTGAGAGACAGAGCCGTGCCCTGCAGATAATTAATCTATTTAGCTGAGGGGGTGGGGTGGCCGCCCGCCGCTAGGTCAGATAAGTTTGTAGATTTACACATTTTAAAGTCATCCAGTCCCTCAATGGCACCAAACTGTGAGATATTCTAATGCCATTAATTACTATTTCCGATTGGATGGTCTTGGCTGGGTGTGGACCAGCTGTTTCATCAGGCATGTTGGGTTAGCGGGCGTGCTTGTGTGTGTGTGTGTGTTGCCATGCTTGTCTTACGTGTGTGTTCATGAATCATATGTTTGGTGGTGTGCAGAACAGTCTTTTGTGTGTGTGTGTGTGTGTGTGTATAGAATCGTAATGCCCGCTCCCATTTGTACTTCACTGCATTTTGTCAGCAGTGATGTCTGACTCCTGCTGCAGTTCATCCTACCATAGGCAGTGTGTGTGTGTGCGTGTGCGTGTGCGTGTGTTTGTGTGTGTGTGTACATGTTGCTGAAACTTAAGGTAGACCTATATGGTTGCATCAAGTTCACAAGGCAAGATTAAACAGCATGCATTTTGTTTTGTTTAAACGCAAACCCAGTCTCTTCTAATGGAGATATTGCAGGTCCAGGTGGAAGATATTTAAAATAATAATAATTTATTTAAAATAAATGAAACAACAGTAGAACACCTGCTTGAAGTGATAGCCCTCACCCTAAATAAAAACGAAAGAAGCTTGATACTGCTCCCAAACATACAAACAACCTTCCTTCAATACATTTGCCAACCCTTTGCTATATCGACGGCATAAAAAGAGATGGAATAAAAGACAGCTAATTTATAATAAATGAATAGCTTTAAATGGCAGCGGGTATGAAAATTGTCAGAGCATGCGGATGAATGTGTAACATATGGAAATGACATGCAGTGCTAGTATAACCTTGCAATGCGTCTTAGGTGTAGTTGAGCTGGTATTCAACTTAATACTCCCGGTATGCATGATGAAGTTATTAAAGAATGCAATCTGATTATGCATGACAAGGGTGTTAGTGTACGTTCTTATACACTGTGTCAGGGGTCAATAATAAGGTTGATTGTCATTATATTAACGGCATTGCAGTAACAGTGCAGTGCACACGACATCATATATAAGATGACACAGTAGTCATTCATCCTGACACATTGATATTATAGTGGAAATGTGTTTATCGCAGGGGCTTACAAACTTAGCATAACTATAGACACCATTTAAAACCAACTAATATACACAAACTGCAGTATAAACAAATTGCTCCTTTATTATTAGCATAATATTTATCTAAACACATAAATATCAGTAGACAACAAAATAACATACCAATCGATCATTTACAAAAATAAGGCCTCTGGACATGATCACTCACAGGTTCTTGCACACTTTAAACCGTCACTATATAAACTATAGAATGCTATTGAAGATGTAGCATCAGTGGCTAACACTTAGGTTGGCTTCATGATTGGGTGAAAATGCCGTACACAGTTACAGCAGCAAAACCTTATTATGGGATGTCCCTTCTCTTCCCCTACATGTCAGTGACATCAGCAGGACAGCAGATTACACATTCTGAGAGAGAGAGAGGGAGAGAGAGAGAGAGAGTGAGTGAGAGAGAGAGAGAGAGAGAGAGAGAGAGAGTGAGGGAGAGAGAGAGAGACAGAGAGGGAGAGAGAGAGAAAGAGAGAGAGACAGAGAGGGAGAGAGAGAGAGAGACAGTGAGGGA
>JAODUH010000015.1:845781-861888 GCA_027564835.1 Typhlichthys subterraneus | reverse complement strand
TCTCTCTCTCTCTCTCTCTCTCTCTCTCTCTCTCGCTCTCTCTCTCTCTCTCTCTCTCGCTCTCTCTCTCTCTCTCTCTCTCTCTCTCTGTGTCTATTCCGGAGTGTGAATTTATTAAATTTCACATCCATCTCCTGTCTTTCATCGGTAAATGAAATATCCACTAATTAAATAAATGCAAGAGATCGTGACAAACCATTCCACTGCAGGAGTTTACTGCTGTAGTAGATGTGAACACTGTATACCAGGGTAATCCAATGGAGGTGTTGAGGCTCACAAGCCAGTTGTCATGCTTGCCTCAGTTAAACTTTATAGTTTACACACAGATTGAACATATATATATATATATATATATATATATATATATATATAGCACTTTAAAAATACAAAAAGTAGTCACAAAGTGCTGTACAGAAAAATAAATATAATGCATGAAATGTACAGCACATATAAGTCACAACATAAAACAATACAATCAACATTAAATATAAATAAAACAATGAAATCAATGTCAATGTAGATTTTTCGAAAGCCAAAGAGAACAGGTGGGTTTTGAGGAGAGATTTAAAAACAGACAGTGATGAAGCCTGTCTGATGGGCAGAGGTAAAGCATTCCACCGTGTAGAAGCTGCCACAGCTCAATTATAATAACTACTGTACACTTATTAATTGGAGCAGGTTTAGGCTCAAGGATGCTTACAAATCAACTCAAGGGTTTGAACCCATAAAACACCAAGACCACTAGACTATCATACTGACAAAAGTAACAAGGTGAAATGCTTTTTAAGGCACCGTTCAGCTAAATAGTGGTAGGAGGTTTGCTCATGACCCACTGGTGTAACCATGCTAAAGTGAGTACTTCACATGCAGAGCTGAAGAAAAAACGTGTTTTAATTTTGGTTGAATTTGAAAAGATTTTTTTTTAGGTTGACATGTACCGTATCTATGACAGGGGCTGTCTGCCTGCCTGTCTGCCTGCCTTTCTGTCTGTCATCTGGGTGTCATCATAAACTAGATGTGAATTTGCTTTTGTGGTTGGAGACGGTTTGCTATTGCAGAGCCTGAGGCAAATAGGGGTGATACAAGAAGATCCACTCCTACGAACTCCGCTGTTCTCGGTCGAGGACGTCTCCCTCTCTTCAGCATGTGACCCTGTGTCTCTGGGAGTCAGTGTTGTCCCAGTGCTAGCCTCACAATGAAATATAAGAACTGTGGCCAACATCCTATTTATTGAGGGACATTATACAGTAGTGTGTCTACTGGCCATCACTGTGTGTTGGCCAGCAGTATACAGCTGCCTAGTCTCACAGAGCCAGCCTTTACTAATGTAAAGTCTGGGACACAGGGCTGGCTAACTGCATCAAGATCCTCCTACTTGGCAGGAGAGGTATTTTGATTGACATGCACAACGACCAACTACGTAACTCAAGGAAAAATTTGGGCGTTAAATTTACCAATTACCAACCTGACTGGCGATTGTATTCAGGTATTGTTTATCTGTTAGATATGTAGGCTATAAGGTTACTGCTTAAAATACATTTAACAACTGAAATAAGTAAATAAAGAAATACAGACTTCTTCAGTGACAATGCTAATAGCCAATGAATATCAACTTCCTCATTTCCAAAAAGTTGGTCTCTAGCTTAAACATGCGTATGCACCAGACGCTCGGCACCGAGGTGCTTATGTGACATAATAGTGCTAATGATCGGAAGAGGCTGAGGCTACCCCGGTACTGACTAACTTCATCTCTCCTCAGTGCACATCCGCTCTCAAAATGAAACACAACTCTCTACCGTCACACTGTGGAGGAAGCTTTCCAATGTCTGTCTCCAGTGTGGCATCTGCAAACCAGAAAGGCATCTTATACTTTCAAATTGGCAGTCAATCGCTAGAAGGATGACTCACCATTAACCCCTCCCCAGTTTAGACGTGTAAACACGCAGTGCCACTGTGTATAGATGGCGCTTTATTAAATCACTCCGGAGTAGCGTCTTTACAGGGTGACAGACGATCCATCTCTGTATGACATGTAAATAAAGAGAGAGAGATATCCTGATGGCGCTGTGACACATTTGGACCGCATGCATGAAGTCTTTAACCTACAATGCCTGGCAGGCAGAGGTGGGGTGCGCGCGGCTGCATGCCTGTGTGTGCGTGTGTGTGTGCACGTGCATGTGTGTGTGCGTGTGTGTGCGAGGCAGACCTCATAAAGAAGAGTTGCGTTGGAGGGAAGATAGGCCTTGTCGCCTGCAGGGGCCTAATGGCAGCCGAGACGCAGCAAAGCCTGAAATAAGTTGATACTAAAATTGATGGGAGGGATCAACCAGCCGGCCTGATTACAGCTCTCAAGGAGGGGATGGAGGGAGGGAGAGGGGAAGAGAGAGAGAGCAGCGGAGGAGGGGGAGGGGGAGAGAGAGAGACATATAGACAATGTCTTTTAGAAAACAATGCAAGACCCTTCACGCTTGTGCTACAAAACAAATGTTTGTCCCTGCAATGTGATTAGCCCATAGATTTATATTGCCATGAGGTAATAGAGGTAATACATGTATTATTAAACTGGAGAGGGGGGGGGGGGGTAATGACCACCCCGGTATCAATTTACTACTAATCACAGTTCACACAGTTGAACTCTCCATGTATCTCCTCTGCAGACGCCATCGTGCAGTCTGTAATCGGCTGATTACCGCAGCAACCCCCCTGGCCTTCCCTGAACTGGTGTTCCTCTCTGGCCTGCCCAGCGCGTTCCTCTCCGCCCTGCATCGCGTTCCTCTCTGCTGTCACCAGTCTGTCCTGGCACAGCGAGGCAGGGCTTGGCAAGAGTGCGGCTATAAATAAAGACCTGCGCAAACCAATGTGTTAATTACTAATTAGACAGAGAGGCAGGCGTGTGACTATGTGTGGACACAATGCTAATGGATGGAAGTTGGATGCTGGGTAGGGTTCTCTCTGTGTTTCATGTGGAATTCACGAGAATCAGAACTATACCATTCCTATCTTAATTACACACAATAATCAAAAGATCAAATGATTTTAGGAGGGACAGCCATTAGTGTAGATATTAATCATAAGTTAATAGTGACTAAATTGTAATTGATGACGTGTGTTTTCATTATATAAAGGTACCGCTGTGTGCAAGATACGTTCCTTTCAGGACAATAAAGTGTACCGTATCCTGTTTTATCTCCATGGTTCCTCTGTGCAGGATTATTATAAACCTTGAACATCTTAATCCTGTCTTTGCCAAGTCCCGGCGAATACCACACATTCACCTTCAGTTCACCTCCAGACAATTTACGGCTGCGAAACTCTGAAACTCCCGCTACAGTAAATAAGGCCTGCCACCCAGTTAGCACAAAGGAGATTAGTGTCACATAAAAAAGTGTATCCCTTCTTCCTCACTTCCCAAGCTGCCATTATAGCGGTGCCACCAAAATATTTCCATGGCTAGTCCCTCTCCTTTCCTCTCACACTTCCACTTTAGAAAGAAGAAGAAAATAAAGAATGTTTTCCCAATATGAAGAAATAATAATACCGCCTTATTCAGCTGCCGATGTCGCTGGATAATAGGGGGGAGGCAGTGCCCGTGGAAAATTGGGTGAATTAAACTTTCAGGAGGCAGGCAAGCCGCAAATTTAGCGGCGTCTGTTAGGACTCCCGTGTAAAGCAGGTAGGGAGTGGGGATTTTTTTATTCCCCTCCCAAAATAATACATTTGTGCAGTTTCCTCCATTTTCCTTTTTCTCCTCTCTCTCTCTCTCTCTCTCTCTCTCTCTCTCTCTCTTTCTCCTCTCTCTCTCAGCCAGATCCACTCCTTGTCATTAAAGATGGCATATGCGTCTCAACGGAGCCCCCCGGTCGGGCGACGACGACACCACCCTGCATCTCCCCCCCCACCTCCCCCATTACCCCCCCCAGAGTAATGCAAACTTCTGCAGCTGTCCCCGGCACTGCCTGTCTCTCCCCAGATGCCCCTCACCACCCCCCCACAGCTCCCACATCACCCACCCGCCCACCCGAGTCCCCCCCCCCCACACACACCCCCTCTCTTCCTCTCGCTGATGTTAAAAGAAATCTTTATTGTCAGCCACATCTCCTATTCACTTTGTTCACCTGCGCTGACAATCCAGCCCTGTGAACAGAGAAGGGCTGTGTGTGTGCGCGTGTGCACGTGTGTGTCCATGCACGAGAGCCTGCCTGCGTCTATGTGCAATGCACGCTTCTGTATATACAGTGTGCTTTGGGTGGTGCGTGCGCTCGTGCACGCACGACACAAAGTGGCAATGCATTTGCGCCGACCTGCTTGTGTGTGTGTGTGCGCACATCAATCTGTGCCCGGTGTATAGCATACTACTCTCTTTACACCCCACGCCACCTCTCTCTCTCTCTCTCTCCCTCTCTCCCTCTCTCTCTCTCTCTCTCTCTCTCTGTCTCTCTCTGTCTCTCTCTCTCTGTCTCTCCTTATTGAGCAACGATGGCATCTCCGAGTTTCTAAACGTTCCCTCATTAGCTGAGATCTGTTTGAAAACTGCCATGAGAGCGAGGGAACCAGAGAGAGAGAGAGAGAGAGAGAGAGAGAGAGAGAGAGAGAGAGATAGAGATAGCTGGGCCCGTAAGTTCAGCCTTTCTCTGGAACCTTCTGTCATCCTCCTCACTTGACAGGTGGGCAGAATGGGTTAGTGTTTGATTTGAGGATGTGGCTTGACGGACGGAAAGGAGAGAGCGAGAGAGAGAGAGAGAGAGAGAGAGAAAGAGAGAGAGAGGGGTGGTGGAGGGGGGGGGGTTGTTGTGGGAAGTGGACCAAGGCAGTTTGGGCTTGAGGGGGGAGTGTCTGTCTCTCCGCCCCGGAAAAGCCTTTATGTGTCGCGTAGCTCGCTGACTGCTATGCACACACACACACACACACACACACACGCGCGCGCACACACACACACACACACGGTGGGGAGCAGGATGACAAGTCCCGCTGAATTATTTATCCGCCCGCTCAGCCTAGCGAGTGCACCCGTCGCTTCATTATACCTGATTGGCTCCCTAATAGGGCCAATCATTTGAAGGCGCCAGGCCAGGAGCAAGAGTAGCCCCCCGCCATGGAGCTTCTGATCTCCGCTGTAATGGGGAGGACAACACCGCCAGCCTGGACACTTTCTCCTCGTCTTGAAGCATCTCTGTGGCGGTCGCCGGGCGGCTAATGAGGAGGGGGGAGGGCTCGTCCCGTTGCATACACGCCCGTGACAACTTGAGCGAGCGCCAGCGCCCGAAACGCCGACCGCTCATCATTTCATTAGGCCCGTCTGTTATGCAGATGAACCTTTTGAGCTATATTACACCCCTGTCAACAGTTTAAGGAAAATCTTCTCCAGAATAAATTTCTTTTGAAGAACATCTATATGCCTCGTTGTCAAACTAGTTTTGCTCCTAATATGTAGGATGAGTGCCTTTAAAAATACGTGTCAACAAAACAGCGGTGCAGATAATTGTGCAAAGCGTCAGAGTGGTAACTCATCGAAGCCTCGTGATTGGCAGGCCGTCAGTTGGAAAACTTCCCAGTAATTGCTTTGCTCTAGGTGAGCGTGTGGGAGTCTGCTACTTGTTTATGGAGATGGAAGTATCAAAATCCTCCAGGTGACGAGCTAAAACCAGCTAGCGTTCAATCTGTCTCCTGTCTCGTGACCCCCCGACACCGGCGCTGATAAGCTGCGGTCACGTGCCCACACGGGCTCACTGGGAGTGATGGAGTCAGATTTGAGACAGCACGTCACGCACGCACACAGAAAGTTTTGCATCTTTTTCGTTATCTGCACCTGTTTTTTTTTTTTCCCAGGGGAAGAGATAAGAGTTCACGCTTTAAAGGAACTGATTATCTCCTGAAATAAACAAATATGGACAGCCATGTCTATCAAGCCATGACAAAATTACTATCTCCACATAACTTGCTTAAATATTTATTTCTTCTACTTACTTTAAGAGCTTGTCACAAGAAATTAGTTGACTTGAATGTCTATATTGATTTGGCACATCTGAGGAACAAAATTATTATTATGTATTAAAATTAAACAATTTGTAGTAAACAAAACAATTGTTCAGTCGTTTATGTGAAGGTCGTTTTGTTCATTCAGAAGGAGTTTTTGTTCTTCAAGAGTGCATTGATTCATTTGGTTCGGGTTAATAATATGCCTAAGGGAAGAAACAAATACAGAACAATTATATTGTGTTAATGAGGTATACAATGTATACAATGCTCAGAGGAAAAACATATAAATTCATAACACAAACAATACATAAGCAAATGCTTTAATGTAAGTATTTAAGGTTACATTGGCTTATTCCCTTGTTCCACAATAATCTGTTCATCCATGTAACTGAAAGACCGAAAGACAAAGATACCAAGTACAGTTTTCTGGCAACATCTGAATTCCAATTAAACCAACGACACAGTCATGTCTATTTGTTACAAGCACTATACTGCAGCACACTTACTGCACGGCAACAAAAAAAAGAACCATTCATTAAATTAAGCAAAATCTCTCAGAAACAGGACTGCATCGCATTACCTCATGAAACAAGTGGCCTGCCATGGTGACAGTGCACGTCTCAGTCACTTATGAGGAAGCACAGAGACAGAGAGAAAATGGAGGGGCCTCAACTCTTGAAATAACCAGCCGTACCTTGGCTGTCTGCCTCCTGTCAGTGCTCCTGGCAGCTTGGCTCACGTTGGGCGGGGGTTCACGCTTAGAGAAACGTGACCCTCCGCTTCTTTCCCCTCCTGCGCTGACCTTTCCCCGGACCGGCGAGCTCATTTCCTGCTTCGCTGGCTTCCAGTCTGAACGTGTCACTTAATTCAAGCTGGAACGGAACACAGGTATGCATGACACAAATGGGTGACTTTAACGGCAGGCTGTTTGACTCCGAGGAGAGCAAATGGAGAAATGGAACTTGTGATTTAATTTCAGAGAACAGCCACATATAGGTGCTTTATTCAGGAAGGGGACACGCGGAACATGTCAATTAAGTAAAAATATAGCAGGTCGGGATAGCTTGTAGTGTAGCGATGGGAGTGCAGGGATATATCAGGAGTTACTCATTGTGATTATTATATTTATTAATTCCTTGAATGAGGCATTCTGTGTCTTTAATCAATGTCTGTAATTATAAAAAGCGTCTTGCAAGAAAAAAAGAAAGAAAGAAAGAAAGAAATAAAGAAGGGTTATCACAATGTCAACATGGAGGTTTGAATAATCTTGTTCTAAAGAATTATGTACAACATCAATTGGCAACCAGAACAGTTAACCACAAAAGCCTTATCTGCCACAACAAAATACCAGGTTTGTGCATGGTTTTGAGCACTGTGTTTGAAAATTATTTGTGAAAAATGTTTCCTTTCATATTGTCTTATCTATTTCACATTATTATTATTATTATTATTATTATTATTAATAATAATTTATTATTATTTAAATAACATTTAAATCATTTTTATTTATTATTATTTAAATTGTGTTCTATGTGATGTAAAAACATTTGTACTGTACGCTTATGTGCTCAGATTTTCTGATAAAAAAACACTAAAGGTCTTTAACTGGCAGCAGTATGTAGTTTGGACAATCACTGTAGTTCAGCATTGCCAATCCTTACCTTAATTTGTCAGTGGTTGGAAATATAGATATAATTTATGTATGTTATTTTTTTCCTTTTTTTTTATAATATTAAAATAATTTTGATTATTTTTAGAGGTTATTTTTAAAGGTTATTTATTAAATGTTGCAATCGTGAACATAAATTGTGAAAGCTTTTGTTTTAGGTTATTAACATATAACAATTAAGTAATGTTAAATAAAGTAACAAGTAATTGGTTGGTATACGGCTAACACACATGCTACAGGCTATGAATACATGGCTCTAAATCCTGCACTTTTATAAACTTGGCAACCCTGGAACAAATTAATCTGACTTTATACGGTTGAGCCAGTGTCAGAAATGTGAAAATGTGATTTCAGATGCCGATCCCAGATCTAATGAAGATCACAGAGCTTTTGATCTTTTGTTATTTACAGTTTTTTACTTATTATTTTATTTCCTGCAATCAGTTGTAGTGTCTTATCAAATCCAATCAACCGTAACCATTGTAAGCAATAAAATAAAATGTACATAGAACAAAATTAAGAAAATGTAATTAGACAGATAGACTTTGCTGAAAAACATAGCAAAGCCATAAAATAGGTGTCACAGGTGTAACAACAGACTCATCCGACCACGGGAAAACCTCCAGCGACAAGACAAGGAGAAGTGATTGCTATAGCACATGCTGTAGACCTCATATTCATGGTGTAGAAGAAGAATATCTAAGATAATACCTGGTAAATGAATGTCAATACACTGACAAAGTTTTGAAGGAGAACGCTCACATGCTCTGTTGTTAGGAGCCAGTTGCTTCATCTGGAAGGTATACTGACATATAGTTTGGCTGGCGTCTTACAAAGTGGGTGCTTTCTCTAAGAGCCAATACATTTGAGGAGGGACAACGTCGAGATGGAGATGGCCGTGTCAGAGGTATCTCACACATCACAAGCAGGGTGTGTCTGGTTTTGGTGAAGATGCTCAAAAAGTGTTCAGCATGTGCAAATAGACCTTCATCACAGTGAGCCTAAAGCGGTTTAAAGATGGAGTCTGCGATTGGACATACAATATATTCCTAGTCTGTAAACAGAAAAAAATCAAACAACTTTACACCACACCTCAGAAGACATCTTATCAGCCACATTAAAGGTGTAGTCGGCGATTACAAGGTAATAAACCTGTTCTTAGTTTCAGCTAATACTGTATCTACATTTACCGCTAACTGTCTGTTGTGTGTGTGTGCTGAAAAGATAATCTGGTGTTTCTACACAGCCCTGGCTCTCTGTCAATGGGAACACAAACAAAGTGTTGCAGATGCTATCCCTGAACGCTATCCCAGCCGTGGCAAGGTGTGTCCATTTTGTTTTGTGGGGGAAGGGGGGCAAAGCTTCTGAGGGAGCACACTATGGTATGGATGAAAGACATGTTATGTTTTGATCAAGTTCACAACAATTCCCAGGATAGCTGACTCCACCTTTAAATCACAACATGTCTGTGAACCAGAACATCCACTAATCATCTAAATATCTTAAATCTTAAATGTGATGAAGGTGTATCAGCCAGTAAGAAGACATGTCATGTTTAATAATGCAGTCCCAACCCACACTATAAAGGCCTCTGGTAATAACCCCTTGCTTGAGTTCCCCTTCTCCACAAGCAGTCCCTGTAGGTCAGGATACCATGAGGCTTCGTGACATCAGCACTGCTTTACTGTCCATGTCTGTATCTGTACAGAACAAGTGGGAACCTTCACTGCTGAAAAAAAAAAATCTCTCTCTCTCTCTCTCTCTCTCTCTCTGTCTCTCTCTCTCTCTCTTTTATCATCTTCCTTATTTACTTCTTCAGTCTTTCTTCTCCTTTCCTGCTCCTCCTCATCTTCAAACCGTGCTGTCATACAACCCCCCCCCCCCCTCCATCCATCTCCAACACCCCCCTGTTCCCTGGACGGCGCATGTTCCGCGTGCCCTGTTTATGCTAGCCCCCGTGTTTTGAAGTGACAGGCCGTGGATAGATATGCAATATTAAAGAGGAGACCTTATGAATTTCTGACGTCTAATTAGTCCCCACCCCCCGTTAGTGAGCATGGAGGGATACAGGGAGGGGATGGGGGGGAGCACGGGTGCGATTCAGTGCCCCCACCCCGCTCATTTGAAGCGACGTGGGCAGAGGGAAATTCGCTAATGCACCCCCGCTCCAGTGCGAGCAGTAATCACATCACTAAGGTTAATTAATGGCCCTCGCAATTCTGGCTCTACGCAGGAACATCGGCAGAGTGCTATCACCACAGCGCCAATTACGGCCGCCAACAACCCCTCCCCTACACTTAAAATGTTAACGGCCGCTGCTGCAGGGGCCGAGAGGTAAATCGCGAAGCCGGCTGACACTAACCTGACACGTCGGGTTGATTGTTAGACACACGTCCATCTGGGGAACCGTCCATCGAAATAACGCCTGTGTTCATCAGTGTGATGCTGATGATACGTCAGATCACTTGCTCATGGGTCTCAGTCGCTAGGATCTCAAGCTCTCTGGGACTGATTCTCACTGAAGTCAAACTGAAGCCTCGCAACATCAGGATGATCTCGCGAGGATATAGGCTGCCACCGCTCTTTACGGATGACAGCCCGGCCATGCAGACCCCCCCCCCCCATCACCTCACCAGGGTATGGACAGGGGAAGGGTGCTCCTGTGGAGCAGACCTAAAGATAAGTGTGCACGCTGCATGTCCCGCAACTTCTTTTGTTATCTGAAGTTTCCTCCATCATCTTCTTCATCTTCTTCATCTTCTTCTTCTTCTTCTTCTGTCTCTCTCTGCGTGGAGCGGCGTTTCTGGGACGTGCAGATACAGCTAGCGTGACGGGCTAATGCTAGCAGAGCCCGTGTCTTCAGCAGACAGACAGACAGACGGACAGAAAGACAGGCCTCTCTCTCTCTCTCTCGCTCTCCTCTCTCCAGCTCTCTCACTCTTTCTCCCTCTCTCTTTCTCTCTCTCTCTCTCTCTCTCTCTTACTCCCTCTCTCTCTCTCTCTCTCTCTCTCTCGCCAGCTCTCACACTCTTTCTACATCTCTCTTGTTCTCTCTCTCTCTCTCTCTCTCTCGCTCTCCCATCTTTGTGCCTGCATGTCTTTGGCTTTTTTCATGTGTGAGTCCCAAAGGTGCAACTGTGTACAATGGGATGAGTGGCTTCTCTATAATAGTAAAGCATATGCAATTTCTTTGTGTGTGTGTGTGTGTGTGTTAGTGAGTGTGTATGCAGACCCAGCAATCCCAACAAAACATATTCAAAGAATGAGATGGGAAGTTGTATATGCGTTTCTGTTTGTGTGTGTGTGTGTGGGGGGAGGTTATGCCATCTCATGTCATTATTATCTATGTCCTTAATGTTTTTTGTTTTTTTTATGCAGCCCAGTGCATTACCAAAGAGGCCACCCCAGACACCAGTCTGTCAGTATTATCAGTTGGCTGAACGGTCAGGCTATTAATCACTGCCTTTCATTGATCAGTAGATGTGTATGCCTCCCCTTCAATCCAGCCCCTGTATATCACACACACACACACACACACACACACACACACAAGTGTGCACATGTGACACACAGACACACACATTTTCATAATGCCACACATAACTCTTTCAAAAATATAGTTAAGATAGTCATTATAGCATAGCAACATTCTGCTAATTTCAGCACAGCCACATAGTCACTACTTTCTTGACTGATCTGAAATGTAATCTTCTGCCGTTTCCTCTAGTGCAGATAAAGCTGTGTAGGTCTCCCTCCATGAATTAGCTCAGAGCTGTGATTTACAAAAGGCCTACTGGTTGTGGACTATGAAACAGTGGTATCCTATCTAACAGGTAGGCTACTGTAGACTGGTGAATCATTCACTACAGGATGGTATGTGAAGTTAGTTCCAATAATGTGGGTGCATTCTTCTAGCTATATGTATAATTATTAGTCTCTACTCTATATATTTAATATTATTGAATATATATTTTTTGTGTGCGCATACTAGTCTACTGTGCCATTACACTGACAATTTAGCTTACACTTATATTTACTTATGTATATTCGCGGCTAATTATGTTTTAAATTATGTAAAAAGCTATTCTGCAGAGACATAAAATGGAAAATACAGACAATATAAAAAACGCTTTTAAAAATTACTGTTTGTTACTCTGTAAAAACTAGTACATACAGGGCTACTAACTTTTTAGCCAGGCTAGTGGACATTTTAGTCTACTAGCCCGGCTGGCTAGTGCCAAAAATCCATAAGATCCACCCCTGAGTAGCCATATACTATAGTGCGTGTAGCCATATTCTATCAATCAATCAATCAATCAATCTTTATTTATATAGCACTTTTCATACATATTCATGTAACACAAAGTGCTTCACACTACGTCATTAATATTACATACTATACTACAGTGCAATATGCTATAATGCAAGGGTCTGCAATCTTTGCTATCAAAAGGGACATTTGTGACTAAAACATTCTATTTACTGAAGTATCATATCTTCTGTGGCACCAGACAGATATATATGTCTGGATATGATATGATACTAAGATATGATACTTCAGTAAATTAGCCTATCAACATTACTATGTGGGGCAGGTTGGTCCAGTGGTCTGGGTGTTGAACTCCCAGCTTGTAGGGTTCAAACCCCGGTGTTGACCTACCTGTAAGCATCCTTGAGCAATATGCCTAACCCCCCCAACTGCTCCCGGTGGTTGGTTGCACCTTGCAAGGCAGCAATCACCATCGGTGAGTCCATACTATAAAGTGCTTTCGATAAAAGCAATATATAACTGCAGTCCATTTACTACTGTAAATGAGTATTACTGTAATTCACATATTTTTCCCAGGGCGTTGGAGTGAAAAGTTAGTGGGGTGCTGAGGAATGCACCCTCTTAAATATTTATTTTTCGATTTCTGGTGACTTTTGAAAACAGAATATAATAAATACTAACCTACCCAACTACATTGCACTTAGCCTATTGGTGAAATAAGAGGACACGGGCTGGCAATACAACATATGATTTGAGATTATATTTGTAGAGGGGAACTAAACCTAGATTAATTTCTATATGATGTTTGTCAAACCACAAGGAGCCAGTGTAGGGGCTCCAGACCCATGGTATAGAGGTTACGTCCTACTGCTACTAGTTAGCCTAAAAGGTTGTCATGCCTACCTGTGAATGAATAATTAACTTTTATGCAGGATGATTTTATGATAAATATTTATACATGTTTATATTTTATTTATTTATTTATTTATTTATTTATTCACAGACAAACAAATGCTGTTGCATTGTTGGACGACATTTTCCTGACTTCAGTCTTCAATAAAAACAAAAACACCTCTCCCTTCAATTCCATAGGGTTCCATCTCATACCGTCATTAGTAAAGCCCCGCACCACTCATTGGAAACCTATTGAGAAGGCCAGGATATTGTTGCTGTATGTGTTGCTCGCCACTTAGTTTGTGTTCCTCTTTATCGAGCCAGGGCTGTGTAGAAGCACCAGATACTTTTTTTCAGCACGCACAGAGAACTGTAAGCTAGTGGTTTTCAAGGAGATATTATATATATTTAACAAAAAGTAAATTAGCTTACAATTGCTACAGTAACAATACATTTTACCCATGTGACAATGTCAGCCCTACTGCAATATATAGTGTACCGCAATGGCAGCAGTAAGGGACTTCAACGTGTAAATGTCACTTGAGTCTTTCCTGTTCTAGAGTTGCGAAGAGCACAAAAGACATTTAGAAGAGGATCCATTATGGCGGTCAGGATTTCCAAAGTGATTCCTCACCTCCACACACACTTGCGTCTCCAAGCTTCAATTTGTTATTCCCTTTTATTTTTTTCAATTAGAGTCAATTGACCTGACAGAATTGCTGGCAATTAAGTGATTTTTGTAATGGTCCTGGGCTAATTTGCCCCGGTTTGTCAGCTGTGTTTTATGTCCCCCCCTCCCCCCACCCCACCCAACCTCATGCGCTCTCTCTCACTCTCTCTGCCACATAATAGCTTATAATTTCAAAATCTTTACCCTTCGCTTGCTTCTCAATAAATCGCAATTACAGGAAGTTGTTAGCGCCGCTTGCCTGAACGAACGGGGCCCCCTATCCCCCCCACCTCCACACGCTTTATCATGTTCTGCTGGAGATCTTTTTTTTTTTATTTGCAATTGATGAGAGGAAGAGCGCGGAGGAAACGTATTTGTTTGCAGAGCCGTAATGCAATCAGGCTCCGTGTGTGTACACTCTAAGACCATCGCACTCATATAAGTTTACTTTCTACACACATTGTGCTCATTAACAATGTGAGCTTCCGACAGCTGGTCTTTGGATGGAGCGTGGCGCCGTCATTCCTCACAATAGAAGGAGCAAGAGAGTTTAGAGGCGTTTTAATATTTTATTTTATAGCCCAAGTTATTTCGCTAAGCGTCAACAGCGGCAGAAACTGCTCTGGTGCTGAGCTGGTCTCGGGTGAAGACCGCAAATGCGGTTCGAGCAACCAGTGGGTCAGTCAAACCAGTGGGTCAGTGGGTTGTATGCCCTCCAGGTGTCTGTATTCAGGCCAAAGGTGCCTTCCTAAACATCAGTGTTGACCCTTGACAGAAGGGGGTAAATGTCCCTCGTGGTCACGTGACCAGTATAGGGAATGCAACTCTGGGAGTTATGTGCAGCTCTCACAAACAAATAAAACAAGTGTTTATTCAGCGTTAACGCTCGTTGTTGCTGGACATGGAAGTCAGCTGATCCACTACGCCCAGCTGAATCACCCTAACATATTCATTGGCCTTTAGCAGATGAGAGCTTATTTTTATTATAAAACAGGTCTCCGCTATTTCCACTCACGTGAGTGAGTTCATTATGGACCGCCCCCCCGCCACCTCCTCTGCACCTCCTTGTTCTATTCTGTTTTATTTGTGTGTGTTGTGTGACAAGGATCACCCCCTTTTCATTGTAACTGCAGACTTGGCTCGGCACGGCACGGCACGGCACGACTCGGCACGGGAGATTGTAAACCTTTTTCACAACAAAGTGTTTTGGGACTGGCAAAAGTGATTCACATTAATAAATCATTTTATTTCTCTTGTGATGTTGTTTTCCAAAATGTAAATTTGTTTTCCACTTCAGGGCCACCTGACTTCCCCGCTTGAAGGTGTCTTTAACTGATTAGGTGTTTATCTTGAGCCAATCACATTTGAAAGTAGTGCCTTGTTTAATGCCCTTTAATATTGCACAGTGTAATTTCAGGGTGTTAGGCAATATTTTATTATATATTTTACTTGGCCATTCTAACAACATCCCCGGACGCCATAATGCTAATGATATAGGCTATAGGCTACAGTGTTTGACATAGACTCTTTGAATAAGAACCTTTCTTTTAATGGACTACACGTAATATGTCTGGGAAATAGGCTGTTCATAGGCTACACTGCGTTGAGCTGGCTGCATGTGGGCGTGTCTGCGATTTCTACAGCCAAAATATGACATTTGTTATGACAGTCATTAACTTTGTCTAATATACAAACAAACATATTTGCTTAATGCTTAAAATAAATGTTTTCCTTTCTAACTAATTTCATGCTCCACATGAGTGGGTTCCTGGTTGTTCTGTTTCACTGTATTTACAATCCATCCATTGAGAGTATAGTCAACCCAATCGATCTTTGAGAAAAAGAAAAAAAACGAACGTCTTATCAAGAGAAACACTTAATATAGCCAAAATATTGCTGTGTCGCACCAACGGACTGTTTCTCTGTCCACCCCACTAGGATTACTACTGTATCATGGCTACACCTACTATAGCCTATACGCATCAATGGAATGTTGACGTCAAAGCCCATAACGTCACAGCTGTCCGCTTGGAGGCGGGCCAGCTCACTTTGGGCCCATGCCAGAGCAGGCCCATGTCGGGCGCGGCTCGGTTTGACTTGGCGTGGTTGAACTGATTATCCATCCATCCATCCATCGTCAACCGCTTATCCGGAGTCGGGCCGCGGGGGCAGCAGCTCCAGCAGGGGACCCCAAACCTCCCTTTCCCGAGTCACATTGGAAAGCTCTGACTGGGGGATCCCGAGGCGTTCCCAGGCCAGTGTGAAGATATATTCTCTCCACCTATTCCTGGGTTTTCCCTGAGGCCTCCTCCCAGATGGACGTGCCTGAAACACCTCCCAAGGGAGGCGCCCAGGGGGCATTCTTACCAGAACAAAAATTGGGACAAAAATTGCCCGGTAGATTGAGAGCTTTGCCTTCCGGCTCAGCTCTTTTTTCGTCACAACAGTGCGGTAAAGCGATTGCAATACCGCTCCCGCTGCTCCGATTCTCCGACCAATCGCTCGCTCCATAGTCCCCTCACTCGCAAACAAGACCCCGAGGTACTTAAATTCCTTCACTTGGGGTAAGGACTCATTCCCCACCTGGAGTAGGCACTCCATCGGTTTCCGGCTGAGAACCATGGCCTC
>JAODUH010000015.1:816785-832835 GCA_027564835.1 Typhlichthys subterraneus | reverse complement strand
TAATTCTGCCCTGCATGCATTGGTGGGTGTTTTTCTTTGTATGTTCAATATAATTCTGCAGAATTCTGCATGCAGGGCTTCTATAGGATGCTTGTCCCATCTAATATGGTCATGCTGACTGAGTGGACCCCACATTTCACTTCCATATAAAGCTATTGGTGCGATTATACTATAAAATATTTTAGTCCAGATTCTGATTGGTATGGTAATTTTATGGAATTTTCTTCTAATTGCATAAAAGGCTCTACATGCCTTCATTCTTTAGTGCATTCTCTGCCAGACCAAATGTCCCAGAGGCGCTGATTTTGAGCCCCATGTAATCATAGGACAGGGTGTTCTCTAGTGCGGTATTTCCTAGCGTGAACATGTGTCTGCTTTCCTGAGATCTTGGCTTTTTCTGGAAGATCATTATTTTAGATTTGTTCTCTCTCTCTCTCTCTCTCGCCCTCTCTCTCTCTCTCTCTCTCTCTCTCTCTCTCTCTCTCTCTCTCTACCTCTAGAAATTCAATTTTTCAATTCAAATCATTTATCGCCATGACCTAGCAGTGTACATATTTATTATTTTGATTAAAGCCAACTATGGAGCATAATAACATAACAGCAATAACAAGAGCAGATGAAAAATAGGTACATTAAACAAAGGTATTGATTAGAAACAAGGGAAATAAATACAATGAAAGATCAGATACATATTGGTATATTAGGAAGATAGCAGGCATTAAACATGTCAGGCACTGACCCTCATCTTGTGGCAGGCGGTAACATAGCACAGCTGCCCGTGTCTTCCCCTAGAGGGACTGACATCTTCTCTTTATCAGGGAGGTCCTCAAAGCCCCGGACTATCAGTTCACATTTTGGGAAGTGTCTCTGATTGTGTTGTCTTTCTCACACTTTAAGAGGAGGTGCAGCTCTGTCTCTTGTTCAGATGGTGTGCAGTGGTTGCACAGCCTGTCCTCTACTGGGAGCCAGGTTTCCTGTGTCTTCCCTTCTCAATGGCAGGGCTGTACCTTGTCAATGTAGGTCTACTGTGTGGATCAGGCATCATGGTCAGGTGGTTTGCCATGGTGTCCATTTAGGGCCAGATAGCACTGCATTTGGCTTTGTGCTTGTGTTTGTGTTTTCCAATGGGTAATGTAGTTTTGTTTTAGTTGCTTTGTAATTTGGTTAATTCTGATTGATTGGATGTTCTGGTCCTGAGGCTTACGTGTGTCCAATCTGTTTGTAAAGTCCGAGAACCAGTTGGATTAGGGGACTGTTATTATTGCTCAGCTCTTTGTAACGCAGGGCTTGATGTTGGACAATGGCAGGAGGGTGGGTCACTGTATTTTAAAATGTTTAATATTAGTGGATATTGGCCTAGTTCTGCCTCCCTGTATGCATTGTTTGTAGTTTTCCTCTGGAGCATCTTATAGATATCTGAATGAAGGGTGTTTGTCCCAGTGGGTAAAATCAGTTTTTTAAGTGGACCCCACACCTCGCTGCCATAGAGTGCAATTGGTTCAATCACACATTTAAAATGTATTTTCCAAATAGTAATTGGTATTTATATTTGAATTTGTTTTTTAATAGCATAGAATTGTCTCTCAGTTCATTCATTGATCCATATAGGTGTCCAGTTGAGCTTATTTTTATACCTAAATAGCTGTATTGTGTGCAATACTCTATGTTTTGCACCAATTGAGAGCTTTGGCTTAATTCCCTGATCTGGACATTTTCTGCAAAATCATTATTTTGGTCTTCATGAGGTTTGCCTCCAGGGCCCAGGTCTGGCAGTACTGCTCAAACAGGTCCAAGCTCTGATGTAGGCCTTCCGCTGTGAGTCGTCTGCAAAGAGGAGGCATTTAACCTCCAAACTGTGTAGAATAACCCCAGCGTCTGTTTCTATAATATTTGCTAATTCGTTGATGTTAATGTTAAATAGCACAGGACTGAGATTGCTCCTGATTAAAGGATTCTGTTTGTTTCTTATACTACATGTGTTGCCTGTATATATTAACTTGATAATATCATTTGTTTTACACACTATACCGCTTTCAATAATGTTGTAGTCAGTCAGTCAACAGTCAGTCAAACAGTCATGTATGCCAAATAGAATCAAATGCTTTTTGGAAGTCAATAAAGAAAGAATAGAGTTTTGTCTTGTTTTGGTGAACATGTTTATCTATTAGGGTCTGTAGGGTGTAAATATGATCTGTTGTTCCATGTATATGTTTCTATATTCGCTCGCTCGCTCGCTCTCTCGCTCTCTCGCTCTCTCTCTCTCTCTCTCTCTCCTGTCATGGCCTATTCCATCCCTCTGGCAGTCACACCTTCGTTCTTCTCCTGGCCCCGCCCACCACATCGCCCCTTCCACACACACGCACACACACGCACACGCACACACACAGGCACACTTCCCCTGGGGTTGTCAGGGAGAATAGCGGCGTTGATTTTGAAGGCTTAAGACCCTACTGTACCTGTCAACAGTCTGGCTTTGGTGCTGACGACAGGAGCTTAAGTCATTTGAAGTTGCTCTTTTTTAATGAGGGAGGGGTTGTGTGTGAGTGAGTGTGTGTGTGTGTGTGCCTGCATGCGTCTGCTTGTGTTGGGTGTGGGTGAAGGGGTGGGGGTGGGGGGTAATGCACGCTGTGAGCGTTGACAGCCAGTCAGACTGCTTGAAATAATTCCATACCTCGTGAATAACCCAGAGGTGTCTGTCTGACTTAATCACCCCCCCCCCCCTCCCTCCCCCATCCCTGCCCTGCGCTGTTGGGCTCTGATGCCACCAGCCCCTCTGAGGTGAAGTCTGTGTGTGTGTGTGGGGCGGGGGGGGGCGATGGCGAAGAAGTGGCAGCGACGCAGAGAGGGCGTTGCCGTGGAGCCGTTCTGTCATGGTCGACACTGACGGACGGGCGTGCGCGCCCGCACACACTCTGTGGGGTGTGGTAGGGGAAAAGGTTGAGCGCCAGGCCGGTGTGCGTTGTCCTCCGTAAACACGTGCGAAGGAAACCACGGTGACGCTCAGAAGGTAGAGTTGCTGCCCGGCGACGCTCCGGGCAGAAAGATCCCGGCTGTGTCGAGACCAAGGGTTGTTTTGTACATTTATATCTTCGCTTTTTGCATTTTGTTCCAGTCCATCCAAGTGAAAAAACATGTTTTAGATATTTTATTATTATTATTATTATTATTATTATTATTATTATATATTTTTGGTCAAGTTTTTTGTACTATAACACTTTCACATTTAAAACAAATATATAAGCAATTAAGCTTATATATAACAGCACATTTTGCCTAAATTATTGTATCCATTGTATTCATCTCTTTCTTTCTATTACAGAAAAACGTCTTAAATTAAATATTTGGCAACACTCCCAATGTTAGAATGACGACTCCACCCCTTTCATGCATTAATTTCACCTGTTCTATCTCCGTCAATACTCTATCGAATAATATATAATAAACAGTATTTATACTATAGAATTAAGATGCACAATTGTGTCATAATATAATAAAATCTGCTCCTTTTATCATCTAATTCACATATTTTACTCTCTCTCTCTCTCTCTCTCTCTCTCTCGCCCTTTCTTGTGTCTCTTGACTGGGTACATAATCCCCCCATCCCCCCTCCCACCAGTCAGGGATATAGGATTCATTATGCATTTGCCTTGATGAAACTATAATGCCAAACCACAACTAGTAGATGTGCAACGTCCTTCCTCCTTGTGACGAAGTGTGGCCTTGTACTTTATTATTATTATTATTATTATTCATAATAATATAATAATGTGGACTTAATTCAAAGAATGTGAAAGAGAGATAAGAAATTACATATATTCAAGTAGTAACAACATGCTGTATATAATTACCCCATTTGTGTTTATTGATTTCACATACTGCCTATATTTGTTATAGCAGCAAATATTAATTGTGATAACTGTTGAATACTGTTCCATAAAAACTAATCTGTTATTAACAGAGGTTTATTGTCTTATATTATTTTAATATAAATGACTGCAGCAATACAGTATTATTTTGTTTTATTGTTTACTGAATTTAGATTAAACACCTTCAGTCTGTTTATTTTATTTTATTTATTAAAAAAAAAAAAATGATAAAGATTGTGTTATTTGTTGTTATCACTGAAAACCATGGAGATATGTGATTGGCTCAATAGTGAGCTAGAAACGGACTGTATCGCTTGAATGTGAGAATGAATCACATAAAATTGAGAATGTTGTAATGGATTGCATCGCTTAAATGTACCAAAGCACTTCCATTCAACTCTGTAACCTCTCAAATTAAAATTAGCTTTGTTTCTGAAATTAAAGAGAGAGTACCGCTCTACCCCCGCCAACCCCTATCAAAATACAGCAAGCTTCACTGGACATAGTTATGTGCCCATATTTAAAAAACGAAATTATAAAGATTGTGTTATTTGCTATCATTGAAAACCATGGAGACGTGTGATTAGCTTTAAATTGAGCTAGCTTGTTTGTCTTGTCAATGTTACAAATGCATTGTGGCTATTTAATAGTTAAGCTATTTGGTCTGTGTTAATACGAACAGCAGTAATTCAAGATGTGTTGTGCTTATGAAAATAGTTTTTTATAACTTTTATGAAGTTATGCATTTCACACTTTACAGCTTGCTTAAACTACCGTTAGGCCAGTAAGTGAATTGCACCTACGTAGTTACATCGATGTGTACATGAGCTTTACATTTAGGGCAAATCTGGCAGTGATGGTGATTTTGCGTGCTTACGACAAAAAACGAGAAGTAGCCAGAGGAGTGTCTGAATGTCATGTTTACTGGTATCACCCCCAGTTTACTGGTATTAAACCAAGTTTGTCCCGTGTGCAAGTAAATGACATCATAGACGACACAAACCTATGAGAGAGTCAGTTTAAATAATGTCATCACAAACAGCATAAGATCCCTACCAAAAGGGCCCCCCTCCCCAGACCAGCACAGTCCCCAGTCTTTGAGCAATATAAGATATAAAAAATGTAAGGTTCTCACCATCGTGACAACCCTGTGTTATTGGTTCTTACAAACATGTCAAAAGAAAGGAAAGCAATGTTGCAATGGAATGTATCTCTTAAATATACCCAAAGCACTTCCATTCAACTCTGTAACCTCTCAAATAAAAGTTAGCTTTTTTTCTGGAATTAGAGAGAGAGCACCCCACCCCCCCCCCCCCACACACACACCACCACCTTCCCCTGCCAACCCCTCTCAAAATACATTTACAGCAATCTTCACTGGACATACTGCAGTTATACTGTATGCCCACATTTTTCTAGAACACACTCCATCTTAAATGTATAGTAGCACATGAAGAAAAAAGTATGGTGTCATCCACAAGTAACGTCACTTTGGCATACAGTGTCCCGCAGAGGACAAACAGTCCCAGTAAGCAATATAAATAATCATACTACATGATATCGCTGGAGTTAATCGTTCTTCTGCAATATGCCGATATGTGTCCATAGGAATGCAATTCACAAAAACTACTGTATATGTCGTCTGTGGTTTATGGGTAGGTCTTGGATCCCACAAGGCCTGAAATGTTTACTGTTTATTTGTCTCTTGGTGATTGAGGGTTTGATTAAAACCTGTTTGTTCAAGCATGCGGTCACCCCCATCCCTCTTTGTCTTGTTTCCACGGAAACGATGGTTTAGTGACAACACAAAGGGGCAAAACAAGCAGCAACAGCTTGCATTTGTGCTCTGGTCCCGTCGCCAAGACGCATCTGGGGTCAAAGGTCACAAAGACGACGGCCCTTGAACTTGGGGAGGAGTTGTGAAAGATGTCTGATCTGAATTATTATTGAAGAAATCTAAACTCAAACAGCTTAATGATGTACAATCAATCAACAAACCAAACATTAGCAAGTGTCTGTTTCTCATCAAACAACCTTTTGGCCAGTTTCTGTACAACGGGACTGACAAATGGAACCCATGTCAACAACACTAATGCATCAGGTACGATTTTCTTCTCCCAAATTAAAGAAATTATAAATGATACAGTATATTTCTTCACTGGATGAGGGGTTGCGCAGGGGTTCATTCACAAAAGGAAGCCCGCAAAATGAACAAAAACTCATTTATATACATATATTTTTGTGTGTGTGCGTTCCTTAAGACACTGTCTACAGGTTTATTTATAGGAATATTTATCCATTCCATAAAAAAGAAAATAGGTACACGTCAAGAATCACTGTGCATGTGTGTGTTTTGCTTTTTTATTATGAAAACCAAAAATCTATATTAACTTCCAGCTCTCCAAACACGACCTCACCCAAGCACTGTGAACCCTACCCTTTGTACACACAAAACCCAAGTGTGACCCCTACCCCCCCAAACCCAAGTGTGATCATCAAAGCTCAAATATTTTTTAATTAATTTATTATTTTTTATTTCATTACACCCAAGGCAGAATAAAATTACGAAAACTTAAGACTTTTACAGTTACAGTGACAAAAACATTATAAGAGACCCACAATTTAAATTGGACTGCAAAATAAAAAATAAAAATAAAAATAAAAACCTTTTTTCTATTTTTTGTAAAATGCCCAGGCATTCTCCAATATTACAAATACTGGTATACTTTAACAGTAAACAAGAAAAATGTAATATATATTCATATATATTTATATATATATATATATACTAAAACCCCGTCACCAAAAAAAAAAAGATAGAAACCAATATACACATTGCCATATGGCATTCAGAGAAACGTTAGAAGCAAACCTGGAGAAAAAGAAAAATACTTGTTTGTTTAAAACACACATACACACAAGTAATATTTTACCCTTGTACTTGTTTCAATACTGTAAACTTATTTTAAGACAGAGTGCACTAAATCCTTTTTTTTTTGTTTCTTTTTTTGTTTTGTTGTTTCTGCAGTTCCTGATTTTTGCTCAGTCTATTCCATGATTATTGTGTGGGTTAAATCCACTCCTGCAATTTTCATTTGAGGGACAAAGCCTTGTCTTTAAGTGTGAAGAATTTGAAATATATATCTATATATAAGTTTGTGCCTTCATATGTACATATGCATACATATATACACACAGACATCATTATTGTGCTGACTACTCCTAACCTAAAATCTGCATTGTTTTGTTAAAGACGTCATCTCTTATAATTCTGTTGTAATGTGTTATGCAAATTAGCTCTATAGCTGGCGCACATTTTTGCACAATTTCTCATATTTTTGTTGCTCAATTGCCGTTCACCAAAGGTGATGCATTGATCTGAGACAATATATAGGAAGATCATTTTTCAAGGCACACTCACATCAAATTGAATGGCAGTGTAAAAAAAAAATTACAAAAAATAAAACTGCCCTGGAGATAAATAATTGTGTTAAATTTTATAGTGCCGGCATTGGGAAAGCCTTGCCTATCAACTTCGGCACTTTAATTTCAGGTAATCCCAAACTCTAGAACCCTTCAGCAGAACGGAGACCGTCTATAGTCAAAGAAAATCCATCACTCACTCAGAGGTTGCCATTTCCATCTTGTAATGTTTTGTTTTGCTTATGTGTGTGGCGTGGTGTGTTGTGGCGTGGTGTGGTGTGGTGAAGGAAGGGGCCGGGTGCGGCGGGGGGGGGGGGGGAAGGGGTGCAGTCACAAAGGGTTCCATTTCTTATTAAATGAGGAGAAAGCATCACCTTGAATGGGGAGCAGAGTTGAGGTTGTGTGAACTTAGTGCAGGAGAGGAGGGGATGTGACACAATATTCAGAATAGCAGAGGCGTCGATAGGGAGCATAATCGCGCCTGCTTGAGATTGACAGATAGCAAAGCATTGCAGTGTTTTTGTGTGTGTCACTTCTCAGAATGCGTTCAACTACACATCACAGGGAGTCCTGAATGAAAAGAGAGAGAAGAAAGGAAGTCTTACTATTCATCACACACTTGATAAATGTTCCTTATTCTATACAGAACTGTCCCACATAACTGCAACATCATTACAGGTATGCATTTACTACCAATGATTCCTGAAATGTTTGGGAGGGGACTTTCTAACTATTTTTACTGTGATGCATATGAATAATAAATGAATATGCTAATTAAGTCAAACTTTACTCTTTCATTTTAAACAGTCATTATATATTTCTAATCAGAAATGCATAGGGGCTTTTATATTGTAACTATTAAATAATATACCACATAATGTCAAAATTCAATGTTTTGCAGAAATCAATCAAAGCAGTGTCATCTGCTATTTATAGACTTATTCTATAAAGTAAACAAGCCACACTAATCTGCTCCCTTGAGGGATGGGTTAAATGCAGAGCATGAACTTCGCAACATGTATGTGTATGTAACAATAAAAAAAGCACCTTTACACGTTAACCAAGGTTATTAGAAAAAGTGACATTAAATAAGACCAGGTATGATAATGATAATGACACAAAAGACAAATCTGCTTTGCTATGGGGAAAATGAAATGAAACGCCTGACCCTGCAGTTATGCTGTATCTGGAAATAAATGTGCCAGGGATGTCAAACACATAATATATAGATTATGGCAGATGTAATAATAGTCGTATGGCAGAAGAGGTTTTAGAGAGCAAATAGTGGAATGTTTCAACCACCCTTATAGTACCCAAATATATTTTTGTTATTGTATACAATAATAATATTATTATTAATAATAATAATAATAATAATAATAATAATAATATTACTAATAATGTGATGACTAGACAAATTAAAGAAGTATAATCCTATAAGTTGTCCTGAGATTTCAATAAATGCACTTTGACTCCTCCATAATGGACGCTCGTGCAGTTTGGGTGATGGTGTGGTCTCATGCTGGGTTTGACCCTGACAAAGCACAGCGGCGTGATGGAAATATGATATGAATGTGTAAGTGTCTATATATAGAGACAAGAATGTGAAGAAAATTGGGACGTAAACAGAAAAGGTGTTTCTTAATAAACATTTGGAGTGTGTGTGTGTGCGTGCGTGTGTCTGTGTGTGTGTGTGTGTGTGTGCACTTGTGTTTATGCATTCTAACATTTTTGGGGTTTGGTACTTTGTACCCAATAGCAGCTGCCTTGATAACTTCTTTCTCCCAGAGGTAATCTAGTACTCTAGATAAGGTTATGGTTTATGAACCATTGGATCCTCTCTGGTTTTGATTGAATGTCAGAAGTGAGACTTACTGTTACATAACCAACTAAATTGACATGTTGTAGACAGTTCATGCTACAATGCTGAGGGATAGTTGTCCGCGTTTCCTTGTCACACAACATTTTCTAATTCTATCATTCTCAGTAATGCCAAAGATTTTAATATGACTTCTCGTCGTTTGTATGATAAATATACAATTTATCATAAGCAGCGGCCAAAAAGGTTGACTTAAATGTATTTCTGTTTTCTAAGAAAATCTCAGGATGTCATTTGGGTATTCAGAAAACAAATCTAAAAGTAAAAAAAAATTAAGAAATTGTCTAAATTAAACAAATAATGTACCTGCACATGCCAAAATACAAAATCCAATAAATACAGAAATTATTGCACAGTTAAAGGCTCCACATATGTCATGACTCAACTGATTGATTGTTTAAAAAGGATGAGGCTGTTTAAACAGCTTCATTTTGCGTCTGTTTGTCTGTTCACTTCTTTTCATTTTTACATTTTTAATTTATTTTGTTTATCGCAGCTGGCAGTTTCCCAGGCAGAAACGTAAAAACAAACCCGGAATTAGCATCTCAAGAGTATCCAGCTACCCCATATTTGTTCTCTCTCTTTTGTGAAAGTCAACAGTGTGGCGTTACATAGGTTAACCTGGCTTTTAGCTTCGCTCTGCCTGTTCCACCTTGATCTCACTGGTCATCAGGTGTTCGCCGTGCCACTTTTTCATGTGTTTCTCCAGGGTGCTGTACACACTGAAAGGCATTTGGCAGATGTCGCAGCGGTACACCTCCTTACCCAGCTGGCCGTGGGTCTTCATGTGGCGCGTGAGCTTGGAGCTCTGGGCGCAGGCGTAGTTGCACAGCTCGCACTTGTAGGGCCGCTCGCCAGTGTGGCTGCGCCGGTGCACCGTCAGGTTGCTGCAGTTCTTGAACACCTTGCCGCAGAACTCGCACGTGTCACTGCGCCGGCTCTCCTTGGAGCCAGGCCGTCCTCCGCTGCCGCCGTGTCCGGAGCCGCCGCCCAGGTGCGGCGTGCTGCCCCCGCTGGCCGTGCCGCTGCGGCCCGACAGCCCCCCATCCAGCAGGTCGCCCGGCGGCGTGGAGAAGCGCAGGCTGCCGTTCTCGGACGAGTGCTCGGACGACGTGGCGAAGGGCGACTGCCGCGCATCGCTGAAGCCCAGGAAGGGGTCCTTGATGAAGTGGCGCGATGCGGCGTAGCCCACCAGCCACTGGGAGTAGACGTTCTCCGAGGGGATGAGAGGCGCCGGGGGCACGTCCAGGTCCTTCTCCACCTTGATGCGCTTGCTGGAGGCGGTGGAGAGGCTGGGGCTGGCGATGGGCGTGGGCTTGCGGGGGAACAGGCTGACGGCGAAGGCGTCGCCATTGACGATGGCGGCAGCTCTCTCCTCTGTCCGCCGGTGCTCCAGCAGCTCGCCAACCGTGGATTCGTCGTCGTTGACGCCGCCGGCGTCCCTGCCGCGGCCGTCCAAGACCCTCTTGGAGAAGGGCGCGACCCTCTTGCGATTGTCAAGGATCAGGCTGTTGTAGCGTTGCATGGCATTAAGCCCCGCCCCCTCCTCCCCCACCATCTTGCCCAGGCCCAGCGTGGGCTTGTCCTCCGAGGGGGGCTTAGAGGGGCCGTTCTCCCGGTTGCGGTAGAACTCCGACTCCACGCTGAAGTTTGACTCCGGCCGGCTGCCGTTCTCCAACTCCTCCTCCTCCTCTTCCTCCTCCTCCTCCTCCTCCTCCTCGCCCTGGAAGTCCCCGTCGCGATTCTTCACGCCCTCCCCCGTGGTCACGTCGCTGGTGCCGGGCTCAGGCGAGCTCGTGGCGGACAGCCCGTCGTCGGAGCGGCCGGTCAGCGAGCCGGCCTTGTGCATGTGCGTCTTCATGTGCCGCTTCAGCTTGCTGGCCTGCGAGCAGGCGTGGTCGCACAGCTGGCACTTGTAGGGCTTCTCGCCCGTGTGGCTGCGCCGGTGCACCACAAGGTTGCTCTGGAACTTGAATGTCTTGCCGCAGAACTCGCAGGACTTCACCTTGTTGCCCTGCGTCTGCGGGGGCGTCCCGCTGCCGGGGGCCATGGGGGGCAATGGCGGAGTGCTCAGGAACGGCGACTTGGGGCCGGGCGTGAAGGGGTTGAGCAGCCGGTGGACGGCGCTGCCCCGGCCGGGCGAGAGCGGCGGTGTAGTGGCAACGGCGGCGGCGGAAGCGGCTGCAGCTGCGGCGGCGGCGGCGGCGGCGGCGGTGGTGTTGTTGTTCCCCGCCAGCTCACGCAGCCGCCGAGAGAAGTCCATGGACTGGCTCTCCACCGCCATGGGCGCCAGACGCATCACCCGCTCGAAGGCACTAGGGTGCTGGGAGATCAGGCCCATCTCCTCGGCGCTGAGCCGCTCCAGGCGGTGGGCGTCCAGGTGGTGCGTGTGGTGGTGTGGGTGGTGATGGTGGTGGTGGTGGCGTGGTGGGGGCGGGCTCACGAAGGGCGGCGTGCCGCTGGTCAGCCGGCTCTCCCCGAAGCCCGGCGGTGGCGGTGGGGGCGGCGGCGGCTCGCGCAGAAGAGGGCCCGCCATGCGCAGCAAGTGGAAGGGGTTGGCGGCGGCGTCGCCCAAGAAGCTGGCGAGCGGGGACGGGGCGATGGCGTCGCTGCCCAGCGGGCCCGGAGGCATGCTGATGCGGGGCGTGAGGGCGTTGACGCCGGGCTCCAGGTAGATGCGGATGCCGTGGTTGTTCTGGGCGTGCTGCAGCAGGAACCAGGCGCTCGGGAAGGGCTGCTTGCACGTGGTGCACACGTAGCTGGACGGCTCCTCACGCACACCTGCAACACACGGAGCACACGGTCATACCAGGGCTGCCAGGAACTTTACACTCAGGGTGCCTTTACACTCAGGGTACCTTTACACTCAGGGTTTACACTCAGGGTGCCTTTACACTCAGGGTACCTTTACACTCAGGGTTTACACTCAGGGTGCCTTTACACTCAGGGTTTACTTTACAATAAAGATAACTTTACATTGCCAATCATGGAAGGAGATGGTAAACTTTACACTCATTGTAACTTTACACTCAGGATAACCTTACACTTCCAATCAGGGGAGGGCTTGCAAAAGGTTTACACTGGAGCTACCAATCCAACCAATCAGGAAAGATTATGCTGGACAAATACTTGTACACTGGTAAAACCCACACAACCAATTATATGGGGGTATGCTGAAGGAATACTTTCAAGGAATGGTTGATATCTTTCACTTCTATGACTATATTTAAAATACTGTTGGTGTACTGAAAGGGCTAACAGAAGCCCAAAAGGTTTGAGAGCCACTGATGAAGCACTGTAGCTGTAACACTGTCCTGACACAAACAAATTTAAATGATGTCTCTTCACCAATATACTACATACATGTTTTTTTCAACAAATACAAATTTTCAGTAAAAAAAAAAAAAAAAAGTAAATTTTCCAGATTGTTAGTAATTGATATACTAAGCATAGTTTATTGGTTTATTGGTAGAAGTATTTTTCCTTCATCGTTACGTCTCAAATTAGCAATCGCAATGGCTTTTCAGACTGTTGAAAATTATTACCTTTTGGAAATGTGTGAACTTTCCTTAGCTGAAAGGCATTCAAGATGTGCAACTGTGTATGCTTCATATTTTGTCTAATACATCCTGTGGCTGAACCAGGCTTAGCTCATCATGCTTCTCCATAAATGGGAGCTACTTATCATGTTTTTGACAAATGCATTTCCACAGTCGCGTAGGATTGGCCGACACTGGATCCGCGGTTTAAAGTGCCGCTTAATCTCTCATTCCCTACAAATTGCTGAATTATTACAGTGGGCGCACTCAGTGTCTGCATGCATGCATCGGCGCTTGCATTAAAAGCATGATAGCAGGTGCGTGTGTGTGTGTGTGTGTGTGTGTGTGCGTGCGTGCGTGCGTGCGTGTGCGCGTGCGCGTGCGCGTGCGTGTGCGTTTGTGCGTGTGTGTTTGTGCAGGCGTGCTTTAAATCCTGAGGCGCTACTTCAAGCAAAGAGGTTTAATCGGCGGCGAGCTGGAGGCAGCAAATGAATATGGCTGAGCACGAGGGAAGTACAACTTAAACTGCGTTTTAACTAACTCTTATCACACTCTCTGCAGCAAATAAAAAGGCCCCGTCACTCTGGAGAATAGAGAAAACGGCCAAGGAAAAGGGAGAAGGTGCATCAAGATTAATAGACTCTAATAAAGACGGATAGTAAGAGACTTTAAAAGGCAGTGTTGTTATTTTTTTACTTAGCATTCAAAATCCACTTCTGCATTTGCAGGCGGTCCAAATAAATCAGTCCAAGTTGCCAATATTCTACAAGGGAGGTTCCAGCAAAACCCAATAAATCCTTTTATTTCTCATGCAAACTCCTTTGTGCTTTGACAGACTGTCCTTCTTGTGTTCATCTTCAGAACAAGAAGAAGGGGCTCAAGTTCTTCTATTAATGTTAATAGACACCCTCAAATATTAACCCACTATAATGCCCCCACACTTGTGTTTTGCTCAAGGGACTGACTGCCTGCGATGACTGTCTGGTGTGATATGGTTGAGTGACCGTAGCCCTACTGTATATTACCTAGCTGATAACATTAACACACTGATGGCAGTGCATTCATGTAATGCACACACTCAATTATACACACATATTAAGACACACACACACGCACACATACAGTGCATGCAAGTATTCACAGATTCCCGTCATAGAAAAAGGCTCTCATTACCGTCGAACACTCAAATGAGCAGAATATAAAGCAGCTTGCTTAACAGGTTGAGGATCACTAAAATACCCCCACACACACAGACATGCACACACACACACACACACACACACACGCGCACAGGAGTGTACTTGTTATGCATACTGTATCACTGTAACACTAACACGTGCAGAGTAACACAAGTACAGTAAATATAGTGAAGAAGACTGCTATAGTAGCCTAGTTAGTTCAAATAGCCAATTTTACTCTAATGTAAAAAAAAAATTAAACTATTTACTAAATTTGTAAATTATATTTGTGTGTGTGTTTTATAGAAAAGGTAGCAGCACAGCTGTTCAACTATGCAGTCATGTAAACTCTATATTTTTTACATAATTAGTGACATAATGCACACATACGCACACACGCGCACACACGCGCACACACGTGCACACGCACACACACACATACTTTAATTGTCTCTCTCTCTCTCTCTCTCTCTCTCTCTCTCTCTCCCGCTCTCTCTCTCACTGGTCATGAGGGTCTATGGTTTTATTTGGGTAAATTATGTATACGGTGTATTGTATGTGTGCCTGTGTGTTCACACACATGTGCACGTGACTCCGTGTGTGTCTACACACGTTTATATATGTGCGCACATTGTGTGTGTGTGTGCGTGTGCATGTGCGCTCCCGTGGGAGAGCAGTCTAACGCAGATGGCAAATAAAGCATGCTGCCCTGGGCGAGAGCATATTATGCTAATGCTAATGTCAGCTGTACTTTAATATACGACTCTATTTAATCACCCCATTATTTCCTATTTCCACATGAAAATAAACCAATGGTAGACAACAGTGTGTGTGTGCGTGCACGTGTGTGCACGTGTTTGAGGTAGTAAGATCAGAGAATGTGTGAGACTGGCTGCAACAAATGTGTTTATATGGTTTATTTGTGTGTATATGTATGTATGTATGTCTATCAGTGACGTGCGGTGATAATTCGGTAGGGTGTCTTTTTTCGTACTTCAATACAGGCTGAGGCCCTCGGGTTATCACAGACTACAAACATAGCAGGAAAACAAAAACACAGATGTGCTTAGACTAGGAGGCCTAGCATATGCTCTACACTACGAACGAGAGAGCGAGCGAGTCATGGAGCGAGCGAGACCCAGAGAGTGAGAGAGTGAGAGCGAGTGAGAGATGAAAAGCTTGTATTATAATTACCCAACCTGGACCCTGCTTCTCCCAGAAAGGGTGGGCACTTAATATAATTTAGGCCCAAGCATTAAGCGGGGGGGGGAGGGTCTGGGGTCAACATTATCTTTTTTTATAAACATTTAGGTTTCATTACAGTATAATCAAGGTTATTAGTTTGTCATATGAAAGTCTGCGTGTGTGTGTGTGCGTGCAACATGTCCTGCAGAAATTCCAAACAAAAATTCCCCGAAAAAGGAGTCACCAATAGAGAACAGGTCATAGTTCTGCTAGCCAGATAATTTAACTGAATGAAATGAGCAGAAACCCAGGAGAGCAGAATAAAAGAAAAAGGGGCATTACGCAAGCTTCCTGTCTGCCGTCTCCTGCAGATCTTAATTTAAAGCTGTCATTAAACCATTTCTATCTCTCTCTCTCTCTCTCTCTCTCTCTCTCTCTCTCTCTCTCTCTCTCTTCTGTCCATCACAGTGTGTTTGGTCTCTTTTCTCTCTCTATTAGTGGAAGCGTGCCGTGCAGGCCTGGCAGACTGCCTGTGTTTTGTTTGGCCTGCCTTCACACACACACACACACACACACACACACACACACTAACAAGCATACACACTCTCTCCCATGTGCACATATATTTGGCAGCCAAGCCTGTGTGGAAAGCTGAGGAGAGGAGAGGAGAGGAGAGGAGAGGAGAGGAGAGGAGAGGAGACGGGTGAAAGGAGGAAAGATTGACAGAGAAAGAGAACGAACCGAGCAAAATACAATTATTTGGGTTGATACAGTATATTACTATTACTATCAACACACACACACACACGCGCACACGCACACACACACACACACTTTGTCCAGGTAGCATTACATCAAACCAAATGATACATTTGCGTGTGTGTATGTATATGAGTATATGACCCTTTCTCTCTCTCTCTCTCTCTCTCTCTCTCTCTCTCTCTCTCTCTCTCTCTCTCTCTCTCTCTCTCTCTCTCTCT
>JAODUH010000015.1:790211-810539 GCA_027564835.1 Typhlichthys subterraneus | reverse complement strand
CCTCGATGCAGATGAAGTTTTACTTTTTAAGGAGGAGGAGGAGGAGGATGATGATGATGGAGAAACATCCTTCTCCGCTGATGTAGGCCCTCTCCTTTTGTCCGGCAGGTCATCATCAACACAAGGGATTTAAAAGAAACTAAACAGCGAGCTCTGTTTCATATTGTTACGATAGTGGCGTTACTAGCTCATGTTAGCTGACAGGTGGTGCATTAGCATACTAGTCTCCTGCGATCCGCGTAGGGGGCACGTCGACGGCTACTTGAAGTGACCCCTGCGCAGTGCGCACACACTTTTAAATGCGTAGGCCTACGTGGACCTGGATGTTGTTTTTTATGAAAAAAATCTAATTTGTTGTAAAATTTACTTTTATAATTAGATCAAAAAAGAAAAACAAACTGCGTGAATTTAACAAAAATTACATTCTGTACCGATTTCTGGCAGGGTGTACGTCCGTGGTGAGGCACTCATGGGCCAAGCAGCCATGTTCAAGCACAGGCAGGACGGTGGATGCTACACAATATAGACCATATCTTCGGGATGGCTTCCCTTGATTCTTAGATTGATACATTTTATGCACAATTACACTGTGTGTGTGTGTGGGTTTTGCTAGCAAAGTAGCAATGTTGTTTTTCCTCATTTACTAGGATGAGATGGTGACCTGGCTGTAATCCCATCTTTCTTCAGCTCTCCAACAGCAGTGCGGTAAAGTTCATGAAGGTTTGTTGCACACATTACAAATAAGTCGCGGTTGCACATTCATCCAAACAACCATCTATATGGGATCAATGATGACACTATGATGGAGATTGCCAGTGAAAGAGGTCAGTGTGAGACTAAGCAACACAGATTTGAGTTTCGTCTTTGACTCGGCATCTTGCTGAATGTTTATTACCTTTCGTAAGGCACACCGCAACACGTGTCGTTCCTTCATTCAAAACGTAGAGCTCACTCATGCTATCTACATTGGCCAATTGCTACTGTACGGTTAAAATGTGGCCAACATGGATGCCCATTTGTTCTTTACACGTACTATGAACTAGAGAAGCATACTGTATATTGAAATTACATTGTGACAGTGTTTATTAATCTCCTGTTGTCGAGCTGGGCACTGCCTGGTCTGACAGTGTAAACATGGACTGTTCTTCTGCCAAGATCTGATATGCCTGTCACCAGCTCCTAATGAAAGTAAGCCGTTAATGGTCATTTCCAGATCCAAGCATCGGGAGTGCAGTGTTTGGTTGTGTCCACGGTGATGTTCCTAAGTACAGTTATTCAGTGTCTGTCCTTTGATGTTCCCGGCCTTGGATAACCCTAAAGACTGTTTTGACAAACGTGATCATCTGCACAATACAAAGTATTGTATTTATTATATTATTTTATTTGCAAACCAAGAACATGCTCCTCAGTTTCAACTGTAATATGATGTTTTTTGAAACACACAATACGTTAGGCTACAAAAAACGGTATACACACAACATACAGTGCATGAAATAAATACATAAGATATTTACCAACCAGAAGTATAGCTATTGTGTCAGTAAATTTCCCATTGCCACCAAAATTTAAAAACATTTTTCCCCCATCGTGTGAACCGTACTAGTAAAAATGTCTAGCTGTATTTTCACCATGTTATGCATCCCTGGAAACATTTATTACATATTTCAGTTTTTGTATAGAGCACATGCCAAAACCTGCAAAGTTTTCAATGCAAAACAGTAAGCGCATTAATTGAAACCATTTGTACAAACAACAAAATGGATTTCTTGTGAAAGCAAGCAAGTCAAAGTCAAAGCAAGTGGTGACAAATCTCTCAAAAGTAAATTTAATGTCAATGAACATGTCAGTGTTAATGCTTACAAGAAAATAGTCAAAATTCCCTGTTGCCCTGTTGTCAATATATCAGTGTACTATTTATTCTAAATGTTTGATGACTGACTGAACAAAGGCTGTTTGGTTTCTTTATAAGTTTACAGTATTTACAGTATCTTTATTACAGTATATGTATATTACATATACTGTATCAATATCAATGAGGAAGTTACACATTACAGTAATATCACAATGGACAAATTCCTTCAGTGCCAGATTACAGACATTGAAACAAGAAACTTGAAAAAGAGCTTTTAAGTTATTTTAAAATGTTATATAACATATAGGAATTCTCATTTGAGAATTGAGCCAAATTGATTGAGGAAAACTGTGAAGTTTTTGGTTCTATGAGGGCACAAAGTATACTTTCATTGCATTTCGTTGCATGTTGATGCTTGTAAAACGATCAGTCCATTTTAGAAGCATTTTTGAACCAGACTGATGGAACTCCGCGTGTGCGTGTGTGTGGGCGTGTTTGCGTGTGTGTGTGTGCACGCCAGTGCTTCCACATGCATTAATTAAAGCAGTTCAGAAGAATCATGAATAAATATTCTTCGTATTACGCGAGGGGCGAGTTCATAATGACGTCAGGATCTTGGCACTAGACAAGCCTATAGAGGGTCTATCGCGAAGCGTTTCGTCAGTCGCAATAAAAAGGACGATCCAACGGCGCCCAGCCGCTCGTCGACGCGCAAAGCCACGCGGAGAGGAAAGACTGTTTGTTGCAAGCCAGCCGTTCTTGCTTAACTCCCCCCTACACTCGCCGAAAGAACGCTCGCACCTTATGGGACGAAAGCGCTGCAACGATTGCCAGAGCGGCCGCGAAACCGCGCCGCGGTGTGCGTCATGAAGGAAGCGCGCTTTGCGCGCTATTAAGAAACCTGGGTCTACTATAACGCCTGCGTCGGAGCGACGGGACAATGGGCATGGCGAGCGAGGACCTGTTGGTCACCCTGCAGATACTGCCGGGATTCTTCTCCAACTGTCTCTTCCTGGCCTTCTACGATTCGGTGGTGCTGGTGAAGCGTGTGGTCTCCATGCTCAGCTGCTCGCGGTCAGCCGGCGGCGGCGAGTGGCAGCGCATGCTGACCTCCGCGGGCTTACGGTCCATTTGGAACAGTTTCCTGATGGACGCGTACAAGCAGGTGAGTAAAAAACACACCTAGTGAACCCAATCCATATTGAATTAAATAAAGCAATGTATTTTTATATAGGTTCCAATAGATCTATAGCCAAGCAATCACCTTTGCATACTTAATTCTTCATCCCGAGCCTGACCGAGGGCGGCCCCGCACCGCCAACTCTTGGAGTGAAGCTCATGTGTGGGTATACATATCTGGATCACCAAGACTCTCAGATATCAGTATAATCTAAGAAGCAGTGCCCAAATTAAACTATTTTTCAAAGTCAAACCGATTAAAACCCATATTACATATTTGCGTGTGCAAATTTTTCTGTGCACGTGACACAGACGTAAATGGCAATATTATTTCATGCCAGGCAATATAACATATCATACAACGTCTGATATAGAGCGCACTTGCGTTGGTCTAGCCATAGTCTCAGTAGCATGACTTGCAAAAACATCTTATAAAGGCTACACAAATTCCTTTTTTTTTAATTAGAAACAACACCCTTCGCCTTACCTGTGATGAGTTGGTTGAGAAAGCTTGCCCCAAAATCCCTTAAAATAGATATTCCATGAATAGAAGTATTCAAGAACGTCACACTGACCGTTGAGTTACGTTGAATTTCTAAATGAGAGAATAAAAACTTTGGATTTAGAATGTAGATTAGTACATATATTAAGGAAATAATAATATATATAAACACATATATGTATATTTCTAGTTACATATATACATGCATAAATAGCACACACATTTCAAAATTTCTGACATTCATAATAAACCCCATACATATTTTGATGTTCACTCACAATGGCTTACACCTTGACACACATGCTCATCAGATGTTGTATTTTGGTCCTATAGTGTAAAAGGGGTTTAGATGCATAATTCCAACAAAGTATTCAATTATATCAATAACATTATGTGAGGTGAAAATGAAAAATATATTTTTGAACTTGAGCAGTGTCATCCACATGGCATATTTACAAGTGTTTCCTACAGTTAAATGCCAAAATACACCTGTGACACTTAGCATGCTTCATGTATGATCATACTTTTTAAATAAAAACAATGTATTTGGGAGCTAGGGAGCTATAGGAAGAGGTTTTAATGTAGCCCCCAGGTCTCCATGAAAGTCCCTCTGAGAAATAATTCCCCTACTTGCTTTATCAGTTTCAATGCTTATGCATAAGAACAAATCCACACACACACACTCTCTCTCTCACTTTGAGTCAATACCGCCTGACACATCAAGTCAATAAGTCAAGTCACATATGTTCATAAATACCACCGTCATTTTTACTCAATCTGTTGTAAACTGGAGTTATATGTTACTTTATAGTGACAAACACATGTATAGCTTCATATGACATTTTTATATTTATCTTCAGTTATTCAAGGTGAGTGACAACAAGCTGTTGTACAACCAGCATCAAACCCAACAATAATTGGTAGTCTCTTGTTTAGATCTGCACCACATGGTGACTGTTTATGTCTCACACCGTCTCAGAACCTTCTTCACCTCAGAGGTGACTGCTGGTACCACTAGCTCCCCCTGCAGTCCTAATATGCAATTTCATTTGCATATTATAATAAAAAATAGACTACACAAACGCTGTAATGTCAGCAGAACCACCCCACACATAAATATAAATAATCTAATAGAGATTAAGATAAAAGCACCACATTCATTACCCATCATAAATACACTGAGAATGGCACTCTTCAATGTGAGATCACTTTCAAATAAGACTTTCATTTTAAATTATCACTCTCAAATTTGTCGCCATTCATAGGATTTTATTCGCAATAATGTATCGGCCCCCAAAACCACCTGGAGGTTTTTTAGCTGAACTTTGAGAGTTTTTATCATAAATTATGAGTTTAGAGTTTTTATCGACTCATTTTAAATTATGAGTTCAGAGTTTTCATCCACTCTTGTTTTAAATTATGAGTTCAGAGTTTGTATCCACTCTTGTTTAAAATTATGTGTTCTTCATTGTGGTGATTTTAATATCCATGTTGATGAATATGGATTTAGCTTCCTAACACTGGCTCCCGGTATGTTTCAGGATAGATTTTAAAATGTTATTCATGACTTTTAAAACTCTCCATGGCCTCTCTCCGTGTTATATCTGTGACCTGCTAGTCCAAAATGCACCAGCACGTACCTTGAGGTCCTCAGGCAGACTTATAACATAAGGGGAGAGAGCGTTTGCTCAGGGCCTCAAGGCTTTGGAACAGCCTGCCCAGATTGGTCAGATGAATCTGTGAACTCTTTTAAGTACCTTCTTAAAAAATACTTTTATAAGAGAGCCTTCCCTGATTTTATTTTATTATTATGATTTTTAACTATACTTTGGCAGTTTTTAAAAATGTTTATTTTATTATTTATATTTTAATGAATTTGCCCTTGTGAAAGCACATTGTATATTTGAAAATTGCTCTATAAATAAATCTTATTATTATTATAATTATAATTATTATTATTATTAATAATAATAATCTATCCTACAATGTGTAACGGTGGTTAAGGGTAACAGTGTTAAGGTGATGTGTAATGGTGGTTAAAGGTTAGTGTTAAGGTGATGTGTAACAATGTCATTCTTCTCCTCCTCCTCCTACTCCCCAGGTGAAGCTTGGCAGCGAGGCGCCCAACTCCACCGTGGTCAAGGTGTCCACCGGGCTCTGGCACAGCCCGCCACCCCCCCCGGGGCCCCTGCCTCCTCACCGTCGGACGGACGAGTGCCGCCTCCTGGACTTCGAGTCGTCGGGTCGCCCCCTGGTGGTCAACTTTGGCTCCGCCACCTGACCCCCGTTCCTCAGCCACCTGGCGGCCTTCGGGCGGCTGGTGGAGGACTTCTGCGACGTGGCCGACTTCCTGCTGGTGTACATTGACGAGGCGCACCCGTCCGACGGCTGGGTGGCGCCCCCTATGGGCCCCTACACCTTCAGTGTGCGCCGACACCAGAGCCTGGGGGAGCGGGTGGGCGCGGCCCGCACTCTGCGCGAGCACTTCTCCCTGCCACCGCAGTGCCACCTGGTGGCCGACAGCATGGACAACAACGCCAACGTGGCATACGGAGTGGCCAATGAGCGCGTGTGCATCGTGCAGCGCAGGAAGATCGCCTACCTGGGGGGCAAGGGGCCCTTCTTCTACCACCTGAAGGGTGTCCGGCTCTGGCTGGAGCACAGCTACGGCAAGCGCTAAGGCTCAGGCTATGGCTAGCGCTAAGGCCCAGGCTACGGCAAGCGTTAAGGCCCAGGCTACGGCTAGTGTTAAGGCCCAAGCTACGGCAAGCGCTAAGGCCCAAGCTACGGCAAGCGCTATGGCTCAGGCTACAGCTAGCGCTAAGGCTACGGCTAGCGCTAAGTCCCAAACTACGGCTAGCGCTAAAGCTCAGGCTACGGCAAGCGCTAAAGCCGAAGCTACGGCAAGCGCTAAGGCCCAAGCTACGGCTAGCGCTAAGGCTCAGGCTATGGTTAGCGCTAAGGTTCAGGCTACGGCAAGCGCTAAGGCCCAAGCTACGGCTAGCGCTAAGGCTCAGGCTATGGCTAGTGATAAGGCTCAGGCTACGGCTAGCGCTAAGGCCCAGGCTAGCCCTAGAAATCAGGCTACGGATACTGCTACCACCCAGGCTATGGCTAGCGCTAAAGCCCAGGCTACGGCTAGCCCTAGCACCCAGCCTAGTGAGGCTCAGACTGCAGGGATTTGCCTACAGCCCACTTCCACAACTGTGCAAGGACTCTATTTGTGCGTCGGGTGGACATTCCACACACACACATTAGCAGCTAGATGCTGTGATAAGACGCTAACACACAGAAGCACACTAACGGCAGCCAGTGTTAATAATTGATTGCGTATACGTGCTTCATATAAGCCTGCATTCCCTTTGATACTTTCTTCAAGCATATCATCTATGATGAAAGTCTATGTAAGTTGTGAAAGCAGAGAATACCAAATTATTAACCAGCGAAAATACCCAGTTATATATTAAATATATAAAGGAAATTAATTTATTTTTATAGAGTTTTATTTTATTATTATCAGTGGTGCTGATATGACAGTTTATGCACTTTCTGTGAAATCCCGATTCGTAACTTTTTGTTCTGTGTCATACTCTTCTCAAGGCTTAACGGAACATCTGGTCATCATCACACAGCGCTTATGAGTCAACACTGACACAGTTTAAGCAATAAGAAGCTAATATCGCATACAACAATATTAAATACAGTAGGTTTTATATACTCATATCATATTTGCTGCCAATTTGTATACAATACATAATGCATCTAAAGCCTGAATTTAACAACAGTGCCATTTTTCCACTCTTTTCCACTGAACAATGTCACCAGCAGACAGTAGGTGAAAACACAACAATCCCTTTGTTTCTATTCGGTTTAAAAACTGTATGCATGATGAAGAAAGCTCAAATGACCTACTTTGTATTTGTTGTACATCATAATGCTCTTCAACAGACTACAGTTTTAAGCCTGCTGCCAGACCAAAAGCAACAAACGCTCTGTTGCTGTAATGTTAAATACATAATGTGTAAATATACGTTTAATATATCACAATATACAGGCAGGGCCACATTAGTGCAACCTTATTTGCTTTTGAACGTTAATAACAATACAATAAAATCAGACAAATCAACTAAACATTTTATCTACGAAACATTTCATCATCGTCATTGGGTTATTGCTTTGAGAACTGAGTTTTTTTATCTGGGATACATTTATTTATACTCAGTAATGTTTTGCACTCTTTTCCGTAATCTTGAGTCCTATTTCTGTGTACAGAAAATGCTCTGCACTGTTAATAATTATGGCACATTTCAGGTATAACCTGTTGTCATGACAATGACATAACATTATTTCTTTAGTTGTGTATGTATCAAAGGTTACACACAAGGCTGACACACAAGCCACACCACAGACAGGGTTCCAACTGTGATCCATCTCAAGATGTGCATGTGGTGTGTTTAAATCAGAAGTAATTAGTGCTGAGATTGTTACGCCGAGTTTACACCAAACAGCAGCTGAACAAAAATCATGGAGGCTATGCAGTTTATCCTGGGCAGCTTATGGGCACCTTCTTAATTTGCAGCAAGAGTTGCCCACATTTTAAATCTAAATGATTATACAGACATGGCGTCTGGTGTTTGCAGGAGGTTCAGTCTTTGGTGTAAAGCCGGCGTGACAAGTTGTGACCTAGGAGGAGTGTGGAGAAGATCTCTACGCTCTGTCAGAAATGGCAGTCTGCTGCTCACAGATGGTTTGTTCTGGGGGACATGGCGAGAGTGTACCGATGAAAACCTTGGACGAAAGGGTTGCCAGCTCTGTCTCTGGTTGGATAGCTACGCACACCACGCTCATGAAGAACACAGAACCAACACATCTGTCATTGTGGAAGCTTTGAGTTACTGATATGGCCTTTATTTTGTTTTATTCATGTATCGTATTGTTTCATTACCTACTGCAATGTGTTGCTTTCTCTAATGTCAAAGAGAGAAATCATGGAAAAGAAAAATAAAGTTGAATGTTTACCTATGATGCTGTGATCTCTGCCTCAATTTGCATCTATGGCGATCTGCCTGTCTGTCTGCCTGTCTGTCTGTAGGTTGACCTGACTGTCTGTCTGTCTGTATGTTGACCTGTTTGTCTGTCTGTCTGTATGTTGACCTGTCTGTCTGTTTGTCTGCCTGTCTGTTGACCTGTCTGTCTGTGTGCCTGTATGTATGGTGACCTGTCTGCCTGCCTGCCTGTCTGTCTGTCAGCGCTGAACAAATCAATGTTGCTACAACTGTAACAATGCTACATGAACATGATTTCCAGACTGTTCTCTCAGCGAACACATTTTACCTGAGAGCAATAGTCGGGCGGAGCCAGGCTATCACTGTACAGCAGTCACAGCCTTAGCCTACACCCATTCTTGGTGCTTCTTCTACGAGCGTCCCCCCCACACCTCCTGCTTTCATGCTGTCTGACTGATAAATGTCATGGGGTTGTCGTTGATGCCTGCTCTATTCTGCACTGGCAGCTCCCAGATCAGAGCCATACCGCCAAATACAACTAACTGTAAGGTAATATTCACTGTGACTATGGTGGTCCTGACTGGAATATTGTTCTGGTGGGAACTTGAGGAGTGCGATTGGACGTACTGTGCACACACACCTCATTATAGCATGAGTGGTGCACGGTTTGCCCTGGGACTCTTCTGATCACACCAAGTTCCTGCAGGGACTCGTATAAACACAGATCTGTCCACACCCTATAGGTGGAGTCAGTGATGGCAAGCTAAGACACGTTTTGTCAAATTCAGCGAATATATCCTCACTGTGCCCGTGTAGCTGCCCGTTCTGTGTGCGCGCTGTAAAAATAATCTGGTGTTTCTCCACAGCGCTGGCTCTGAATATGGGAACCCAAACACAGTGGTGCAGGCAACAACACCATCCCCATCTTGGCAACGTGTGCCCACTGTGTTGGGGGGTGGAGCTTCTGAGGGAGCAGCCTATGGCGTTGCAGAGAGAGCTCTCTGGGAACGCCAGAACATGATTCACACGTGGTCTGCACTGTAGGGAGGCCACAGCAGTCCGCTAAAGACACCTGATGTGGTACAATGTGAGACAACAGGATGAAGGGAGGGACTGTCTAGGAACCAAACACAAAAATAGGGCACTGTGTGTGTGTGTGTGTGACGATCTGTACAGAATCACAAGGTGACCAGCCTCATGCTATCCTATCCTCAGACCTTTGTTTAGCCGCCGGTGACCTAGTTTCCTCTCCCTCACATACCAGCACACACACACACACACACACACACACACTGCTCTGGGCACCAGCATAACAGCGTGTCATTCTTCACATACGGGTCCACATCAGTCGAAGTAGCATGCTGTACGCTTGGGGTTTCCTTAGCACACATCTGACCAATAGAGACTGTCAGAGCTTGGGCCAGCATAGATGTCTTCAACAGAACACCAGATAGTGCTGTCTTCTAGACAAATGAAAACAAGGTTACGTCGGGAAACAGGGCAGATCATTGTGATGCTAAATGAGTCTGTGAATAGAGTAAACACTGACTATCTGTCCCAGATTCTGCACAGTGCACTCAGATATATTCCATCCTAAATCACATGTTAATCTGTGTTTTAAAATAGCATATTAGAACAGAAAATTAAGGGATTTAAAATATTCTCAATTCTGTGACTGCAATTGTCGATCACAGACAGGCCAATATCCATGATTTAATAGCAGACTAAATGCTGATAAAACAGCTCAACTAAGAAAATTATTTTTATTTTTAAAAATATTAAAAAGTCTGCTTCAACCTCAAATACCCCCCACATATTAGATACATTTTGCAAAAAAAAAATAAAATAAAGAAATTATATTGCCCTTCTATTAATCCAGAACTGTCCTTTTTGCTGTGACCCAATATAAAACATTTAATAGGAAATAAAATATAACTTCCTTCCTAACTTATTCGTGTTCTTTATTTGCAGCGATAAGCTATAACAAAAACAGTTATCAACGACTTAATGTTACAGTCCATCCCACTGGAGTTTATGTTGTGGCAGCACATTTATACCGTGTTGTCTCAACCAGTGATTTGAGGCTAAATGAAGCAGGTATTTCATTGCCCCTCAAATAGCAGAGAAACACTCACAGAGAAAAACTGTATATGCATTATATTGTATAATGCATTTCAGTGATTAGCTCTGAAAAACTGGTGGAGGTCCTCTAACATCCACAACAAGTATACACATGGGAGCGGGGTTTGGAAATGGGATGCGGTTGTGGCAGTTTGAGTCCATCAACACAAATACCCCCAATGCCAGAGAAGAGCACATTTATCTAGTTAACGGTTATAAACATTTACTCATTAACAATTCAGACACTTTAACAACATAATTTATGAGTTTATGTATAAAGAATATAAAGACAGACAAACTTAGGGCTTGTTAGAAATATTACCAACCAATAGGTCAAATTGGCTTTACACAAGCTAGAATTGGCCATTGACCAACATTGCCTTCAAAATGTGATTTAAATGAAGTTTTGCAACTATTACTATCCATTCTAACATTTTAAAGTGTACATGGTTTCATCATTGTCCGTAATTAAATACCTTAACAACCCAATGATGAAGTGAAAGTTAAGCCACTCTAATTGTGATTGGACAAAATGTCAAGCATGGGCATATTGGTATGCACTATGTGAATGTACATTTGTCTTTTCAGGTGATTCATTCATCCACCAGACCACCAGCGTGTTGTTGTTCCACTCTGCTGAGAGACGCAGCCTTTTGTATGTCAGCATCCCTTGAGCTCAGCCTTGTGCTGCTACCAGCACAATGACTCTGTGTCCGCTGGCTGCGTACACACCATTATGCAGATCGAGGTCTGCCAGAAACCTGCAGGCCTCATTTCCTGTGCTGAGGCAAGAGCAGGATGGAACTGAACACTGAAGGTCGTAACATTTTTGGGTTGACTCACCCCCCCCTTCCCTTCCCAATGTCTATTAGTTATTGTAAAAGCTTTACTATTAGTTCATGTCTAAAATATGATTCCTGCATTATGTGCAAGCTAAGATTTGACTCTCAGTAGGTTAGCTTCTATTAGCATTAGCGTGACACTAAATACAGGATGACTGGCCTCATTACATTATAGCTTTTATAACCACACACACAGTGTTAGATATTAAAACATAATTTGTCCTCCATGCCTCTTGATGGACATCTGATGTAACAGATTATTGTATAGTTGGAATAGTCTGTAAGTCTAATCAATACTGACAAGGTATTGACCTTGACCTCATTATCTTATCTTTCCTCATATCTGTCATTCTCACCCACCGCTATTAATATGTAGTGATTAATATGTAGTGTTTGTTTGACATACCTATACTGTATTTGAATATATATTGTAAGTATGGTTGAAAAAGTACATTATACAAACAAAGCCAGTCTATTTGGAGGCTGGCATGTTTATGACAAAATACACGTGAATGTCAAATTACAACTGCCGAGGTTCTAGTTTAGTATCGCAAACAATGTTAATTCATGCCAACTATATTGAGATAAATAAGCTTGAGTCAAGGGTTTACCAGACGTTAACAGATATTGAAGAAGTGCAGAAGAAAAAACAAACACCAACACCTTTATATAGAGGTTTTTATGGAGCAGGCAAATAAAGGGGAGCTCTGTTCCTAGCAGTGAAACTGGACTTTGTGTGGTTTGACCAGTTCCATCCTGAACCCCCTCTTACTGTAACTCAGCACTGAATGTGAAGCATTTAGCATTATCATCAGATAACATTGGCATTGTCACACAGGTCAAGAAGAGCTGGGAAAGATGTAAACACAAACTAGATGAATAGTGTAACTAGACAAATTAGAAGATGACCTTTGACCCACAGCCATGACAATACTGGCCAACTGCAGCTGTGCAGTTAGTGTGATGCTGCTTTAAGTATAGTGGTGATTTAGTCGACGAGGGATGTCATCTTGACACAAACGGTTCATCTGAGTAGCGTACTTCGCATGACTCCTGCTGCTTCCAACAGCCTGCTCCAGCCATGGAAGTAGAGGCAGATGTATTTGGCATAGCTTCCCATCTTGGTCAGTGACAGAACAATGCCTTCAATATTTGTTTCTCGCTTGTTTATAAACCCAGTATGAGTGGGTTCAACTCAGAGCTGGGGGGTCTTACTGTGTGTGCGCTACAGCTACCCACTGTATGTGCCTGTTTAACCATAGACCGTATAAACAAATGGTCAAGCCATTGTGCCGTCACCCATAGGTTTTCTGAAGGTTGCGTTGGAAGCACGAGATGGGCTGGCTCTGGCCCTCGCCATCTTTGCAGTGCCTGACTCCTCCTGTACCTCCCTGATATCCGTTATAATGGGATGCATGCACAGGATAATGTCACTGATGAGCAACATCAACATAAAGTTGACATGAAAGAGGATACTAATTATAGAGCTCAATGTCGTAGGGTGTAGGGCAACAGTGGTGCAATGGGTTTGATCCCGGCTAACCCCTCACTATGTGTGGCGGTGTCCCTGAGCAAGACCCCTGACCCTTACTGCTCCTGGTGGTCAGGTCGCACCTTGCATGGCGGACATCGCCATCAGTGTGTGAATGTGCGTGTGAATGGGTGAATGTGAGGCAGAACTGTACAGCGCTTTGAGTGTCCAGAAGGTTAGGAAAGCGCCGTATAAATGCAGTCCATTTAAACATGTTTATCTCTTCTGTAAAGATGTACTTTTTGTATCCAGCCTCAAGTGGCCATTCGGGGAATTGCATATTTTGGCACTTCTGTGTTGGATTAACTTCTCAAGTGACAGAGGTTGCTTGGCAACATGACTAAAGATGGTGTCGGGGGCATGACCCAACAGAACTGACTGATACTCTGCACACTCGAGGCGAATTAGTTAGTTGGTGAATTAGTTAGACTAGTCAATGTCTTACTTGGAGACACTCTCGTCTTAGCAGTTTACAGTTTAGTGGAACATTTGTGTAGTGACATTAGTATTGCTGGTGAATGGCAATGGATTTGCCACGCATGCGATAAGTCATGCTATATCTTGCTGAGATCTGCCAGCCCACTTCTGTTCATCTGGCTTCATGAAATACCCAGCAGGCAGACTCTGACACGGTCGTAATATAAAATTACTGATGGACGCCACGGCGAAGAGAAATCATATCAAGATGGCCGACTGTGAGGAAAAAGGATATTACTCTGACTGATGGATACTTCAGTGGAGTTCATTTGATGTTTATGTAGACTAACTAAATCCAAATGTGTTCTTGCCGTGTTTGGAAAATGCCAGAATGAAAAACGGGAACATAATGATTGTGTTACATAGTGCACAGGTTATTTTGTCACCACATGAAGACAGGGCTGCAGTCCAAAGCTGCTAAGTGACTCTTAAGTGAAGAGTGAAAAGAGAGAGAGAGAGAGAGAGAGAGAGGTGGAGGTGGTGCTTATATGCTTCCACAACATGCACGTTCACACACCAGCCTTTGTAGCAGCAGACATCTAAACCATACATGGAAAGTGAGGGGGGTAATGTGGGGTGCAGGTGGGCTGAGGTGGGATGCGGAGTGGTGTGGGGTGTTGTGACGGCCCGGCCTTGTTTTAACAGGACTGTGATTGTTTTCTCCCTATTGGCTGGATGAAAGGCCCTAACTAGTTACTGCAGAGGAGCTATATAGGTGTGTTGCAGCACACCTCTCTGTGGCCCTCCTGACACCACACATGCCCTTTGTTGTTTGATTCCTTTCTTAGATTGGTTAGCATGCAACACGCACCACATATATTCAGTACACACACCTACAGACATTCACACCTCACTGTACGATATTCTGTTTACTGTATGTTAGTGTGGAAATTTGGGTTATGCTTAGTTTACGGCCCTTGAGCCAGGGCGTAACAGTAAAGACCAAAGCATATGTAATAGCCAATAAAGTTTCTGATTGGTGGCAAACATGTCACACCCACTGGTGTTCCAGTAATAACCTTATAGATGCCTTCAGTCTCCTCTCCCTTAAAGGTAGTCAGCTATTGCAATCTAAATGCAAGCTAATACACTTCACTAAATATCTCCTATTATTTCGCTATGTTACCGTTCTTTGTGTTGAAAAAAAAATCTGATACGTCTACACAGCCCTGGCTCCGTAAATAGGAACACAGACAAAGTGGCGAACAATCAACAAAGCCGTAGTACTACGCCTTGCTACCCAATGCATTTTGACGTGTGACACGCTGCGGAGTGATTGTTTTGATTTAGTTAGCAAGAATGACTGACTGACCCTACCTTTAATCAATACAGTATACCAGCAACCACAGTGTAGGATGTAGGTGAGGTTTAGTACATTCACCAACACCTGGTTCCTTCACAGTGCAGACATATTCCATTTCTCAAGCCTCTGCATGATCCTAAATATTACAGCAGAGGGCACCACTGTATCGCCGTTAAACACCTCTGATACGGAGCATGGCAAGAAGGCTTTGTGACTGAGGATGCTAGGCTATAGTTCTACAATAATCACATACCTCTACAGAAAGTGGTTAAGATACAGCTAAAGTAAACACTCCTTTAGTGTGTGTGTAGGTGATTAACACACACACAATCATATGAACGCCAACAATCTCAAGTCATGTAAATGGCCTAACACAGATTAATGAAGTTGGCTGTGTGTGTGTGTGTGCGCGCTAGGGGACATCTTTCACCATTATTCACAGAAACAGGAAGCGTATGTGTGTGTGTGTGTGTGTGTGTGTGCATTGCATTAGTTCTGAGTGTGTGTGCGCACTAGCGTAGCTGTATTCCTGACCAAGAGCACATACAGCATGTGGCCTGAGAGGTGTTCAATAAGGGAGAAGTGTTTTATCATCTACTACTGTCTCAAGGCACTCTCTCCATCTTCATATATACACACATATATAAATACATACATATACATATATAAATACATACATATACATATATATATAATATATATATATACACACACACACATATACCATAAGGGCCAGCAAGACTTCTCTGCTGGCCTAAACAGAATCGCTGACTTGCATTTAAATGTTTTTATCTTGGTGTGGTGTTTCAAGTAGTGTATGTTTACGTTAGAGCTTTTATCCAGTCATATTTCATCCTTCATGTGTTGCCATGTAAAATAAATCTACCATGAGTCCTTCAGAACCGATAGTGCTGTAACAAAGTAAATGGAAATGAAACTGTTGCTTAGGGTTGTTGTTGTTTTGCTATCTTACTTATACGCCTGCTAGATTAATTATTGGTTAATTACCTCGACCTCCAAAAACACAACAAAAAGGTAAAAAAGTAAATATTGAAAAGACGGTGTGATCTATTGTGTAATATAGTTCTTGCTACATAAGATACCGGTCTGCAACACCCAGTTAAATTGAGTTAATATATAACATTTGATGGTTTTTGTGGCATGATAATAAAGGTATTAAAACGTGGATTGATTCAGGTAGGACAGCACTGAAGGCCTGGGTGTAAAATACAGTATATCGCTGATATACTAATGTCGTATGGCACTCTCTCCTTCACTTAATTTATATACAGTATATACACACGCACACCTTTATCATGCACGTGGTAAACATTCTGCACAACATGGTCTTTAATTAAAGAGAGAGAAGAGGCATGGGGCCTGAAACATCTTCCCCGAGAACAAGATGTAAGATGTGTACATGGCTGAGATACCAACAGCTAGCAATAGAGTGTGCCAAGGTCCTTGAATACCATTTAGTTTACCCTAAAATACAGTACTGGGTGCAACAAAAAATATTTATTGCAAATCCCTTAACCTGAGAAAAACGCTTAAATATGTCAGATGGATAAACAATGTTTTTTTTCTCTTATTAGATAGGATCGTGAAGAAAACCAGGGAATGACCACATGCTGGTTCGAACCCAGGGCTCCCATAGCACTGAGACCCATATAGGCAGAGTTGCTGCATACGCCACCCAGTCGAAATCTCTATCTGACATGTAACTTAGTTTGTTGGCTTGCATTTATTAGTAAGTTATGTTTAGGTAACACACAGAGTGTATTATCACACACGCACGCACACACACAGTGTATTATCACACACGCACACAGTGTATTATCACACATTCACACACACAGTGCATTATCACACAGTGTATTATCTCTCACACACACACAGTGTATTATCACACACACACAGTGTATTATCTCTCACACACAGTGTATTATCACACACGGACACAGTGTATTATCACACACGCACACAGTGCATTATCTCTCACACACACACAGGACTCCATTACACCACTATATATTTACATACACAATAGTTATCTGCTGATATAGATTATATATATATATATATATATATATAACCTTTTAAGACATTTTAACATTTTGTTTAGAGAGCCACCTGGCGGGCTAAGAGGGTACTGCAGCTCTATTCAGAGTGGAAAGGGACACACGATTCTTCTTCTGCTCACAGAACACAATGCCTGGCAACACAATGCATACAACTTTCTCTCCACACTTAAACAACCTCTCACTCACCAACAGTGAAACCTTTGAATCAGCTCCGCCCATTACGGACTAGTTAATGTTAATGAACCTTCCCTTCATCTGTCGATGGTGCTCAATGAGCCAGCCAGCCATGTAATGAGATGGTCATTTGAATTCTTACATCTGGTGAGACAGAGATGAAGGAGAGGGGGAGAGATAGGGGAGGGAGAGATAGGGGAGGGAGAGATAGGGGAGGGAGAGAGATGGGAGGGAGAGATAGGGGAGGGAGAGATAGGGGAGGGAGAGAGAGAGAGAGAGAGAGAGAGAGAGAGAGAGAGAGAGAGAGAGAGAGAGAGAGAGAGGGGCGGGGGAGCAGAGAGGAGCTTAGTCCAAGCACAAGGTGGAATCACAAGTTTTGCTTGTGATTTGCATCTGTATGGTCCCACTCTTCTGTGGTCCAACTCTGCCGTTCCTGGTCGTTGTGAAGCACACACCAATGTGAAGAGGCCGTGAGGGAGAGAGGCAGCGTCTAGCGCTCACGTCAAAACAGACTGCTGGCTGTAGACCCAACAGGTAATCTGCACACCGGCGTAAGACACAGTCATGGTGACAAGATTCCTGTCTTGTCCCATTTCCCCAGAATGCACAGGCAATATTGGACCCTAAACGGAAGCAGTTTAGTTGAAAGGAGTACCCTGTTGTGTTTGGAGCCCGTCTGGAAGGAATGCCAAGTGACAAACCTTGGCCACACTGACGATGATATACACCATTTGATGTCCTTAACATGAAATATACAGAAACACAAAGGACCATTCTTCCAAAACACATCACACAATGATAGCAGAATAACAACTGTTCTCATGGTGATCAAAATAATATTGGATAGCTAAGGTGGTGAATTCAGTCGTATAAATATAGCCAATTTACAAAGCTTAGCTTTGCCATAATACAGATTTGACAATGCATTTAGTTAGAAAGGACGGAAGCAATTACACAATGCTATGCTGTAGTCTAAAACAACACACACATTTCCAATGGCAGATGTTATGAAATGTATTTGTGTAGGGCCTGCATACATGCACTTAACTGTCCAAGCACGGGATGTGTGGACATCCTAAATAACATCTCACCTGAAAGGAAGGCGCTGATGCTTAAAGAAGCTCAAGGGCTAAGGCAGCAGTTGCCTGTGAGATTTCAGAATACAATCTGTAAAGTTCATACAGTGCACCTCCACAAAACGAACACGTTCTTTAATAAATAGCTAACCCCCTGAGGCAACTTCATATCTGGGAGAAGATCAAACATGGGCTTTCCCTGGAAATTGCTATTTGGCTTTAGGGTGCTTATGGCATTTATCTGCATGTAATTCATGTATTCACAATGAAATACAATACTTTCATACTATTACATTATGTTGTCAAGTAGATCATCTAATGAACAATAACCCATTGTAGTGGGAAAAGAGACCTGGAGACAATACAGCCCCCCTACCTTTCTACGGACTTGAGCACTGAGCAAATGTGCTGCCATAGTGAATCAATACAATCAATCAAGCAGCTTATTCAGCTTGCCATTGGAATGGATGAGACAGCCGCTTATGGTTTACTTCAGGCAGATTGAAACAGGATATGTATCCCCATGGGAAATTAGTTTTTTAATTATAATACAAGGAAGTAAAATATTATCAAATAGATGTAATGTTTTTTAGCACAAATATACTGCAATTATACCAAGTTAGGTATACTACAGTAATGTATTATACGTGTGTCTAGCTATTCATTAAGAAATCAATGTGTGGTGCAGATGTTAGTATTTGCCGATGTAAAGGATTAGCAACTAATTGTAAATAGGAACATAAAGTGGCATACACCGTCCACAACAACAAAGCCACAGTGCTTTGCTTTACAATGTGTTTCAACGTGTGAAACAGCTCTGCGGCGGGACTGTTTTCATTTGCACTTGAAGTTGGAAAATAAACGCGTTAAATGTCAAATGTTCAGACATTGTTCGCTTTTTCACGTTGCCCTTGGTGTAAAAGGGCCTTTACCCTGCCTTTTATTCTCAAACAACATACAGTACAGTTTTGTTATGCAGTCCCCCCTTGGTGTGTGCACATAAATAAACTCACACAGTATATATAAACAGAAAACATCTATAGAATAATATAAACAGTAAGACCAGAGAAACTGATGCAGTGGTGTCTTCATTTGTATCACCCATCCATCCACCTTCACCCGCTTATCCGGAGTCGGCTCGCAGGGGCAGCAGTTCCAGCAAGGGACCCCAAACTTCCCTTTCCCGAGCCACATTAGCACGATCTGACTTGGGGATCCAGAGACATTTCCAGGCCAGTGTGGAGATGTAATCTCTCCACCTAGTCCTGGGTCTTCCCCGAGGCCTCCTCCCAGCCGGACATGCCTAGAACAACTCCCAAGGGAGGCGCCTAGGGGGCATCCTTACTGACCGGGACAGAGGAACGGAAATTGCCCGGTAGATCGAGAGCTTTGCCTTCCGGCTCAGCTTTATTTTTGTCACAATGGTGCGGTAAAGTGATTTAATACCGCCCCCATACTCTTACAGTATCTCCCAGGGTACCCGGTCATACACCTTCTCCAGAGCCACAAAACACATGTAGGCTGGAAGGGTGTACTCCCAGGCCCCTTCCAGGATCCTTGCGAGAGTAAAGAGCTGGTCCATTGGTCCACGACCAGGACGGAATCCGCATTGTTGTTCTTCAATCTGAGGTTCGACAATCGGCCGAACCCTCCTCTCCAGGACCCTAGAGTAGACTACCAGGGAGGCTGAGTAGTGTGATGCCCCTGTAGTTGGCACACACTCCCTGGTCCCCCTTTTTGAAGAGGGGAACCACCACACCAGTCTGCCACTCCTTTGGCACTGTCCCAAGCTTCCACGTGATGTTGAAGAGGTGTGTCATCCTAAACATGCTCTCCACATCCAAAGATTTTAGCATTTCTGGAGGGGTCTCATCAATCCCTGGGGCTTTGCCACTGTAGAGTTATTGGACAACCTTAGTGACCTCCCCCAGGGAAATTGATGATCCCCCATCAGCCTCCAGCTCTGTCTAACATACAAGAACACAACACAGCACATGACTTCAATGTGTTGTCGTTAAGCTAAGTGCTACAAGAACACAACACAGCACATGACTTCAGTGTGTTGTCGTTAAGCTAAGTGCTACAAGAACACAACACAGCACACGACTTCAGTGTGTTGTCGTTAAGCTAAGTGCTACAAGAACACAACACAGCACACGACTTCAGTGTGTTGTCGTTAAG
>JAODUH010000015.1:774013-784211 GCA_027564835.1 Typhlichthys subterraneus | reverse complement strand
CTGGGGCTGCATGAGTGCTGCCGGCACTGGGGAGCTACAGTTCATTGAGGGAACCATGAATGCCAACATGTACTGTGTGTACTAAACCCTATTGAGCATCTGTGGGGCATCCTCAAACGTAAGGTGGAGGAGCGCAAGGTCTCCAACATCCAACAGCTCTGCGATGTCGTCATGGAGGAGTGGAAGACGACTCCAGTGGCAACCTGTGAAGCTCTGGTGAACTCCTTGCCCAAGAGGGTTAAGGCAGTGCTGGAAAATGATGGTGGACACAAAAAATATTGACACTTTGGGCCCAGTTTGGACATTTTCACTTAGGGGTGTACTCACTATTGTTGCCAGCGGTTTAGCCATTAATGGCTGAGTGTTGTTATTTTGAGGGGACAGCAAATGTACACTGTTCTACAAGCTGTACAATCACTACTTTACATTGCAGCAAAGTGTAATTTCTTCATTGTTGTCACATGAAAAGATATGCTCACATATATTTGCAAATATGTGAGGGGTGTACTCACTTTTGTGAGATACTGTATGTTCCCACGATCCTATATTCCTAAAGCTCTATATTCTAAAGGACCTATGTTCCCTAGATCCTATATTCCTCAAGATCTATATTCTAAAAGGACCTATGTTCCCTAGATCCTATATTCCTCAAGATCTACATTCTAAAGGGCCTATGTTCCCAATATACTATATTTCTAAGGGACTATATTATGAGGACCTATGTTCCAAGATCCTATATTATTAAGGGTCTATATTCTAAAGGACATATAATCCCAATATCCTATATTCCTAAGGGGTCTATATTCTAAAGGAACTGTGTTCCCAGGGGTCTATTCCAAAGGTCCTACTCTATGTTCCCAAGACCCTGTATTCCAAAAAGGCAATATACCAAAAGCCCTATGATCCCAATATCCTATATTTCTAAGGATCTATATTCCAAAGGAACTATGTTCCCAGGGTCCTATATTCCCAAGATCTATATATTTTAATATATGGGCTATTGTGAGAACTTAAAATGGGTCCATGGTTAGCTGCACTGACAACTTTAAACATTTATTTTTATTTTATTATTTATTATTATTAGTCCTCCACAGCAGTTTAATGAATAAAACTAACCCAAACAAGAGTCAAGTACGAGTACAAATGTATTCACCCAGATGCTGTAATAGTCTCTGCCAGGTCAGATTTGACCCAGACCACCACAAATGTAACAACATTTTTAGAGTCCTTCAAAATAAAATATAACTTTTTTTGTTATGAAACCATGTTAAACGAATAATAAAAACAGGATCTTATTTATTAAATATTTTAACTTGAAACAAGCCCAAACACAATAGAAGGGTTAATGTGTCCACAACATCTTGAACTTTGGAACATTGATAACCGTGGACATGAAGGCACTTTAACCTATCCCTAGTAACGAGCTTAGCGACCTCAGCGGGGGTGAAAACATGCCCTATTAAATGCATGCATAGCTGACAACATTTACTGCTATTTCGTCTCAATAGCCAACTACAGCTTCTAATGTTAGTTTTCTCTTCCCTTTGCAGGCTGTTGTTTAATTGTCAAGGCCAGTATGGAAACTGTGACATTTAGGAAACAAGCAAGCTTGTACAGACTTAGTTAGCTCAGTTATAGGCTACTTCATAGTCTTAAATACCCATTTTTGCAGCGGTTGGATAAATCCTTCCTTGGAAATGTACAAAAGACACAATACAATCTCTCCTAATGTTATTTGTACAATCCACCACTTCACACGACTTTGGCATGAAAGAAAACATGCATTTAATAGAGCGTTATACTACCGTTTTCACCCCTCTGTGATAGCTATGCTCATTACCAGGGGGAGGTTTAAATATCTAACTGATTTAACTATCAACATGAGCTTGTAATCTTAGGAACATGGGAACATAGTACATTATGGTCACAATAAAGGTTAACCTGAGTACTGTTAATGAACTTAAGGATACTTATTAAACTAGCATCTTGTTACGATACCTGCAGAACAGCAGTTACTCACCATTTAAAGTGGTTACGATAACCAACTAGACACATGCTTGGCAGCGCTTCAAGCAGCCATATGCTAGCAGGCTTTAGTGCCCTGTTGCTAAGCATGGTACTGTAGCTTATTATTAGTATTATGCTATTCAAGCCCTTCTTGTCTTAATGTACATTGTAGTACAGTGTGTTGTCGCCAATAGTTTGGACCACCTTTTGCAAGATGCACTACGAATTTGATGATGATGCCAGCCTTTCTTAAAGAGTCACAAACTGTCTAAAATTACACTAAATGGTCAAATCAGGTAATTGCGATCATAGCTGTGACTGAGAGAGAAAATATTCATAGCCTGCAATACAAAGATTGGAGTTGACGTTTGGCTGATAAACAGACCATCAAAGTGTAATTCTACTCTAAATAGCAATGCAGCGTTTATTGATGCACAAACCACTTTGCATAATATAAATACAGTATGTATATAGTATATACAGTATGTATATATTATAACTATTGTATATACTGTATATATAGAAGGTAAAGGAAAACAAATGTATTCTCCACCACTAAACAAGCAACACAAATAAAATAAAGGCTTACAGTATATTCTATTTAAAAAAATCCATCATGCTCAAATACTGAACATTCAATTCAAGATGCAGTTTGTAAATGTTTAGAAAAGTTTTTTTTTTTAAAGGCCAAAACATCTAACAACTTAAAGGCAGGGGGAAGTTATTCTTTTCAATTTGGAGCTCAAATCAAACAGCATCGCTCCGTGGTGGCGCCTCACACATAGAAATGCATTGTGAAGTAAAACGTAGCAGTTGTTTATCTTACTATTTACGAAGCCAGTGCTGTGTAGAAGTAGCAGATTCTTTTTTCAACATGCACAGCTAGCAAAAGGCGTGGAGATATTTGTTCAATTGGACAAAATAAAGCTAAAGTGTATTAGCTTAGCATTTAGCTTGCAATTGCTGACTATACCTTTAAGGCCAAGCTACACTGGAGCTTACAGTATGTGCAGTGGAATAAATCTACACCTGCAGCGCATAACATTGACAGTTTGACCAACTTCTATACGCAGTAAAAGCACTGCGTACACCTTAAATAAGAAGACTGTTCTGTTTTTACGGCTCTTCGCACTGTACCATTTATTACCATTTAGTACCAGTAGATTATTATGGAAGCGTAGTGTTGCAGCTTACGCTACATGCTTTATGTAGCCTGGGCGTTATGTCAGCTCCTGCAGTGCATGGAGAGTACGGTCTGTTGTTGTGGTCAGTATCTTACAATCTGCATCTTAAACAATGCATCTTAAACACAAAGACAATCAAAAGATTTTGTAAACTTACGTCAACAATGTGCCCGCATGATTTTGGCATGAAGAAAATAATTTACAAAGGAAAGTTGTGTAAGAATATTATTGTATAGGTATTCAGTACTGTTAAAATAATTTTTAGCCATTGGAAATAGTATATAATCTATCTTTAAACATGATGATACAGGGAGGCAACAACACATACATCCACACCACAGAACATGAAAAATAAACTTCACCATAATTCTGTTTTGTTTTTTTCCTTGATAAATAATTTCATCTTTTACAAATAAAAACTGTACATCTACAAGTTTTCTTCCATTTCAATGGATGTCCAATAAATATCTAAATTCTATTGATGTTTAAGGTTTTTGCGTAAATTTTCATTAGTTCTTTAGTTTATAATGGATGGATGAAGGTATATATTTTAATATCTCTAGAGGGGGGCGGGGAGGGGGTGAAGGGGCGGGGCCTATGAACATACTACGTAGGAAATGAGGGCAATGGGGGTGAGGGTGTAAGTCAGTTGCCATGTCCATATAAAGGCAGTACGAAGCGGTCGGGCGGCATTTGTGCTTTGTGCTGTAAGGAAGGGATGTGGATACAAACAATGAGCATATACATGCCCATCTACGAAAGAAAACAGAAGAACTCTAACACTGACATCTGACAAACCCTAAACTGCAACTTATTAGCCATGCAATTCATTACTTTGTCTTAAGAGTCAAACTAATCATTGGGTGGGTTTTCAATCGTTTATCAGAATCGATCTTCTATAAAAATGAAAGATAGTATGTGGATGTGAAACTGCTTCACCAATTAACGTGTGGGCTTATAGAGTGTACAGTTTATAGAACATTGCATTCTAGGACCAGGTGTTGAACCACTAGATTGACAGAGTATAAAAGTAAATTTTGTAAGCACACAATTAATTTGCTGAAGTATAGTTCCAAATCCAAAAAAGGAGTAAAGTATAAAGTATCCTAAAAAAAAAGGATCAAACTCTGTTATTCTTAGCTTATTGATATCAAAACTAATTTTCAAACAAACCAAACACTCAATATATAAAAAAAAAATCATAAGAACAAAAATATCATTGATTAATTGTATACAAAAAATATGACCCATTAAATCTACCAAATGAAAAATGTTGATAAGATGAGAGAACAAAGCCATTTAAGAAATGTGCACACACTACAACCAGATGCACACAATAGAAAACACACACAGTTGAGAGACGGCAGTCGAATCAAAGACTGACTTCTCTCTCCGTGTTCTCCATGACGAATATATCTGTTAATGTTAGTGTTTAGACGTGAGCCGCCGCGTCGTGCAGTCTGGGTGCATGTCAGAGAGAGAGGGCTAACCTTAGCCTCTAGTTGTATCCATTTGTACTGCTAGATGTAAGTGCATGCTCAACGTAAGTTGCATTTAGGGAAGCTACAACAGAAACATGACACTGCAAGCTGGGGTCTGGGGAGGACAGTTCAGCTAATAGCAGCGGGGTCATTTAGCAAACACAACCTAACTTGTGCTGTACACACACTACTATACCACACAATGCACTATTCAGTCCAATACCTAAATATAGCCTAATGATCAGTCAAAAGACACAAGCCCCCTATGTCTTTTGACAAAAGCTCCAGAAAAACCATACCTTTCACCCACAGCCTTCAGTTTTCCATGTAGACATACACAGATTTAAAGAAAGGAATTCCATAAGATGGCAGAAGTCTTTCTAACCAACAGTGTCAGAAGAGACATTTATATTTAATTTTTTATATTTATATTTATTGTGCTTTTTAAATTAAACTGGGTTAGACACAGGGACGATTCAATAGATTCTGTTTTTGTAAATGAAAATTAAGTATTTGTTTAATATTTTGTTTAAAGGAAACGTATTGTAACATTGGTATCATTGAGTCATTGAGTTATGTGGTTGGTCGTCGTGCATGTCAATCAAAACCCTCCTGTCGAGTAGGCGGATCTTGACAGTCAATCAGCGCTGTGTCTGTGAGACTACTATAATAGCTGCCATAGATATTTGGGACTTCTCGTACAAACACATTTGTTTTTAAGTGGCTCTTACAAGCCACATGAGAACTGACTGCATTTACCAATGTTCTCTGGTACATTCACATGTTCTACACTCTGGGCCTACATACAAAATATAGTGAATTATCTAACTTATTTACTCAGGAAGAGATTGTGGACATGCATCCATTGTTTGAGATGTGTCTCGAGAAGCTGAGGCTTGTGTACTGTAACATTAAAAGTACAGCCCAGATGGAGACACAAAGGTACTGCAGATTCAGGTTAACTGGGCCTCTGGAGAGACTTTGAACTTTCTCTTGTGATAAGTTCACCTTCTTATAACTACTCTGTGGAATGTTAGTGTCCTTGACGTACAATAACACAAACTTATTAGGGCTGGATCTGAGACTCAGCAGTATATCCCATTATTTTTAGTTTTCAGTTATCCAGCAGCGGTGAAAAGTAAATTTAGCTCATCAGTTTGCGAAATCTAGCTCCGGTGGGTCATAGTGTCCATATAGATGTTAGTAACCATACATGGTGTAAGCCAGTTTAGTTTGCTAAACTAATAGCTAGCCATCTTATGAAATTGCTTGAGGGGAACAGGCTACATACAACAGTTTCACAGCAGAGAACAGAATCACAAAACAAACCCTCAGGACAAAAAGCCACAGAAAGCAACCGGCAGCAGGGAAAGACATAATAACTTAAACATGACGTGGAAAATTAGCCCAGTCAGCCTAAACACAAGGACATGAGGTCAAGGGTCATAAAACACAGGATGGAGCCAAACAAATGCATGCTGCGGAAGGATGGGGGCGCTAGAGAGCTGCCATTGCTGACTGATGAAGAGCAAAACAGAAAAAGGATAAAATATGTATAGTTTGTGGCAATAAAAGTCTTTTAATGCCATCTGCATTGAAGCCATGGCGTCTTTGTAGGGGCCTGGGGGTGGATGAACGAACGATGGGTCATATTTATTCATACACAACTTTCTAATAAGTTAAAGTTACATTTGAGTTTCCCTCTCAAGGCCAATAAGGTGGATGGCAAGAAAAGATTTTGTTGCCTGTTGTATTTATTTGCGTGTGAGGATTAACCAAAAAAACAAGGAAAACTGTGATGTCTGATAGAAAGCCTCATGGTGCAAGCGCTTCACGTATATGATGAGACCAATTGTTTTTATCCAGCAGATATTCATGCTGCACGCGATGAGGCAAGACAAGCGGAATGTCACTTTGTTTTCTTGTATAATTGGCAGAGAGATGAAGATGATGGCTTGTAAAAGCAAAACACTGAACAGGAAAATAAAACAAACACACCAACCCCGCCCCCCCACACACACATGCTTCACAGGAAACGCAAGATCAAATAGCTCAGACTCCCAAAAGGACGCAACTAAGGAAACATCAAATCAACGGAGCGTGCAGCTGTCCATGTAAAATGATGTCAGGTTAGAATGGTGTGAATTTCTGTGTAAACACATGACTGGATGACTGGGGCCCTGTCTGTGTTGGCCTGCAAATTACCCATGAGTCTCGGGCACACAGCAGAGCTGTGAACCCGTTCACACTACCATCTCTCACATAAGAGTTTGGAAGAACCTGGGAAAGGCCACATGCATTCAGGTGCTTGAACTGGCAGATAAGCATGTGTGTCTACCCTATCACGTCTGTGTCATCAGCCAATGGATGCTCCCGACTAGCCTGGTGGAACCACCTGGTGAACAGGGTACGCTCCCTTGGGATGTGTTTAGTAGGCGTTGGTTCCTACTGGGTGTAAACCTCCACAGCCACAAATGGGTGCTGCTATAACTGTTTGTATCGCTCCACATAGCTCTATCACCACGTCCAAACAACCCTTTGACTTCAGTATTGGACTTAACCAACATATTGTATAACCCTGACATGGCAGATACATAGCGGACTACACCGTCACATGACTGAAGGTACACGGTACATTTTTATCTAACGGCCACCATCTATTTTCCATCAAAATGTATATTTATACAATAGACCAGCAGTGCCCACTGAAGTAATTCAACTATGTGTTATGAAGTCTATACTGTGTGTGTGTGTGTGTGCGTATATGTGTGTATGTATATATGTATGTGTGCAAATACACATACACACACAAATGTCCACATTTCATTGTGTGTCATTGACAAAATGGTCTTAAAAACACTTGTTAATGCGAGATTTCAATGTTATATAATTTTATAAACTAGCCAACAAAACAAAATTACTTTATCATTATGTGTTATTGGGCGTAGCTTTTATCAATTTAAAATGTAATCTACAATGCAATAAAAAATTTTTAAAGGCAAAATGCATGTTACATATGCGCTATGTTAGCTGCGTTGCCTCATAAGGAGAGTCCTTAATGATGATTCATTAATGTGACTCAAGCTAAAAGTACACGTCACCTACGACAGATGTAAAAAACTTGCTAATTGTCACGTACGACAGAGACATGATAAAACATCGGACTATTGCAAGCAGTTCCCAGATTCTTTCAAAATACCCAGAGTCAAGGATTTAAACCTATGTTACCATCATATTCTATGTTTAAATATTTCGATCGGAAAAAGACAGAATAACAAGTTCACCTTGAAGCAAACGTGCAACAAAAAATAAAATAAAAAATAAACTTGTACACAGAAATTCGATGATATCTGTTCTCTATCACATGTATCAACAAAGCAAATGTCTAATAAGTATGGAGGAACACAAAAGAAACCAATATGAAGAAAAGAAAAAACTATATACTTGATATCACATTGCATTTTCCAGTTAAAACAAATATTAAGAAAGAGAATTAGTCAAAATGTATCGTGTCAGAAGGCAAGTCAGTGGAAGCGTGAGCACTGGACTCGATACATTTTGAAGCATCAATGCAGAGAACATGAGCCACCATCATACTAATTTAGCATGTCTAACACCAGTCTAAACTCTCCTGTGCACGGGGGTCAAATTAGTATGCATGCTGGTGACCATGTTAACCACTTCGAATAACCCCATGGGCAAGTGTGTTACCGTTGTCAGCTGGTGAATCATGAATTATTTGGGTGACTTTATAACGTATATTTAACACGTGTGTGTGTATAGTTTAGGAACTGTGAACCCGTAAGTAATCATGTTATTGTTCTTTTAAAGGTTTGAGAAGCCATGGGGGGGCTGTGCGATGCTTTGAGACGTAGCTGTGGGTGATTGACAGCACGGAGGAAGCAAGCAGAGGCAAACTAACCTAGCCCACCTGTACGGCCGGTCTCGCACTCCTCCAGGTCCTCGTCGTCGCTCGAGCACTCGGCCGACGACACAATGTCGTCCGTTGTGTGCTTCACCACGGCAACAGTGGACGAAGGGAAGGCGGGAGGGGGAACAAAAACACTTAAAGATGCTCTGGACAACACAGCAGACAACTATACTCTAGGTAAATATATGTGAAGGAATGGAATCCTGAGCAGGATGACATCACTCTCCCTCCCTCGGTGTGTGAGCTGAGGATATCAACTGTAATCAGCCTTCACAGACAAACGAGAGAAATTGAAGCAAGAAATAAAGCTTTATTTGACTGGTTGGAATGTCATTATCATTAAATCATATTAAAACATTACAAAGAACATTAATGTCATGTTTGGTTTAGATAGACAAACATTCTTTGAGTCTCCAGTGTGCATAACTTGACCGGGGAAATTATCTTCCAACTGTACATTTAGTCAAACTAGGAGCTTCTACCGTCTATTGTATATAAGTGACACCAAAGCATGTAAAGCCAAGTGACGCCAGGATATTACAACTAGTTCTTTTTAACGGGGCGGCACCCACCGGCAGCAGACCACGCGCGTCGACGCCAAAGTTTAGAACATGGTTCTATTTCTTGGGCGTCAAGCCATAAACATGCACTGAATATCTGCAGATAAATGCAGTCAATTTGTCTTTACGATTCAAGCGATGCATTCTTGACCAGTATTGCAGATAGAAAGGCTTTCCTGCATCGCCAGTACGTGCATCATTGTTGTATCAAGTCAAACACCCACAAATTGGATGGATATTACTAACTGTAAAAAAACCTTCAGTATTGCATCGCTTTACGTTTCATGCAGTCAAAAAGTCAGTGTGAATGGTCCACAGCATCTTGAGGTGCTGCCAGTGTTGAAGCCTGTGCATATTGGGGAAAGACATCATTTTTCAGCGTGAATGCATTATGCAATATTTTTGCTTTGGCTCTCATCCGCTGAGAGATAATTGAAAACTCTGCTCCTCAAAAGGCTTTACTTCAAGACAGCCTTCATTATATCTCCTCTCAGCTGATGCTGTTTTGTCACGGCCGTTAACTCCGTCCAATCTCTCACCTCCTGTCTCCCTCTTTCCATTACTATAGATCACAGGTATTGAGAGGCGGAGGGGGGGGGGATCATGGACACGCCCTGGCCCTCCATCAGACCACAGCCATGATTTATGCCCCCGCTGAGCCAGCCAGCCCAGGACCGGGCACGACTCGTTACTCACCCCCCCCACCCCACTGTGTTGTTATGAGGAGCGTGTGGTGGTGGGGAAGGGGGGGGGGGATAAAATAAACGCTGTCACACGCCGGCTTTATGAAATTATAACTATCACAGGGGGTAATGGAGTCGTCAGGACCCAGAGGGCCGGGTGGCACGGCGGTGAATATGAATGCTGCGTCTGACACAGGAGATAAAACACCGGACTGGACGCATTAGATGCTGTGGAGGCTGAGGGCCGAGGTCTCGCTGCTGTCTGCCATCACTACAGAGGAGACAGGCCACTTAGAGAGTCCTCAATAGAACTCTATGGGAGAAGTACCAGAGACATTATATAGAGGAGACA
>JAODUH010000015.1:745490-757298 GCA_027564835.1 Typhlichthys subterraneus | reverse complement strand
CTGGCGACCACCCCCCCGCCCTCGCTCTCTCTCTCTCTCTCTCTCTCTCTCTCTCTCTCTCTCTCTCCCTATCTTCACTGATCTCCGTGCGTGCGCTGCGACAGTGCGCGTCCGTGTTTGTGTGGGTGCTGAAACGTCTCGCGTCCCCAGATTTTTTTTTACCTAAACAACAAACAACAACAAAACAAACACCACGCGCGTCCCGATAGCGCCGTGAGCTTTCCGGTTCACGAGACGTGTCTCCAGACCAAACCGTCTCCAAACGCGTCTTTACGCACCGCGGTGTGTAATTACGCGCTGAATGGAAGATTAGCAGGGCGTCATATTTAATACGAGCACACCGGTTACGCGCACCGGTTCTCTTAAGGTTGGCGTACACGTCGCCTTTAGCGCGAGCCTAGCTCCAGACGTTTTAATCTCCAAAACATGTCTCGTGTTGTCAGTATATAATCTGGAAAACACGCGCGCTCCCGTGTCTCGATGCCTGTTGCCAGGTTCACAATAAGAGTGTTATGATTTATCGTTATAGGAGTTATGAGTTATGAATTATGAATTATGACCCTGCAGCTTCAGACTAAATGTTTTCCCTGAGCTCGGGTCTCAGAAGATGTCTCAGAAGAATGCATCACTTCTGTACACACACACATACATTATTATTATTACTACCACTATTGTTGTTATTATTATGATTAATACATGTTATTAATCGAGTCATCTTTGTACACCCAAGAGAAGCTTTTTTGTTTAGTATTCAACACAATTATAATTTACAATATAAATTGTTATAATCTCATCAGTCTAATTTTGTCATTTTAATATAAATTATCTTAACAATTATACAATGCCGTTTTAACACCATAACTTCACGGATTTATTATTCAGCTATTTCTGACTATTTCTTAAATTGTAAGATGTAGGCTATAAATACTACTACTACTAATAATAATATACTACAACAATTTATACTACTACTACTACTACAGCTAATACTACTACTACTACTAATAATAATAATAAAAATACAAATAATAATCATTATTATTATTATTATTAATATTATTATTATTAAATTGTTGTAGAAATTAATAGTAATGTAGTCTTTCGTATATTGTCAGGAATAGGCCTATTATAGTGACACTTTTTAAGTAAGCATTTTGCCAATATGCCTATAATGTATGGTTATAAAATAAATGTTAAACTTCAACTAAAAACAAAAAAACGACATTTGACTATGTCATAAACTATTAGAATATAACTATATGTTGGAAATTGTTTGGGGAAATGTCCGTGTGAATAATTTTCCACACACACGCGCGCGCGCGCGCGCGCACACACACACACACACACACACACACACACACACTGAGTTCTTTGTCCAAATACGGAAATATAATCTGTGCATTAGTACACGCTTCCGTGTCGCAGGTAAATGTTTCAGATGTAACGTTGATATATCCTCCCCCGAACAGAAACAACATAAAGATTTCTGCTCGTTCTTTTACACTTCCATAATGACGGTAAACTAGTGCCGGTGATTTTTCATGCCCGAGACTCTGCCCGATACACTGCCCGCTCAGAGCTCGCCGTTTTACCGCAGCCGGGGGACTATCGAGCCGCATAGACCATAACAGCAAACCTCCGTAAATGCGAGCCACGGCGGGGACGAGATTTGGGCGTGTGTGTGTGATCTGTTTTACAGATCGGAGAGAGAGCGCTGGGGGAAGGGGTGGTGGGGGGTTCTACATCGTCGAGGTGTGTGTGTGTGTGTCTGTGTGTGTGTGTGTGTGTATCCCTGCGCGCCGGGGCCAACCGCGGAGCAACGCGTCGTGATTGGCTGAGAGCGGCGGGGACGCGCTCCTACTTGTGGCTCGCGGCTGTAAAGGTCCAAACAGTTTTTTGCTGCTTTTAGTTTCCGCGGCTCCGTAATTAATTGTAGCGATCCGTCTCCTATCGATGTGTGTGTGTACACGTGCGCGCGTGTGTGTGTGTGTGTGTTTCCCTTCCTTTCCCGAGCGGAACATGAACTAGTCTGTCGGCAGACCCTCCGCCCGTCCGCCCGCCGCGAGCCCAGCCGAGAGCGTCCCGCACAGCAGCCGGGCATGTTGGACATGACCGAGCGCAAAGACGTCAAGATGATCCCCAAGTCGTTCACGATCAACAGCCTCGTGCCCGAGGCCGTGCAGAGCGACAACAACAACAACAACAACAACAACAACAACAGCAACAGCAACAGCCACCAGCACCATAACCACCACCTGCACCACCATCATGTGCACCGGGCCGCCGCTGCCGAGCAGGCCGAGGAGAAGGCGCCTCAAACCGGCGGGCAGCAGCAGCAGCAGCAGCAGGACAGCAAGCCGGAGCCGGCGTGCACCGGGAAGAGCGACAGCGCGGAGGAGAAGGAGAAGCCGGGTGACGAGGAGAAAAAGGAGGGCGGCAAGGAGGTGGAGGGATCCGCCGGCAAGGACGGCGAGAAGAAGAGCGGGAAGTACGAGAAGCCGCCGTTCAGCTACAACGCGCTGATCATGATGGCGATCCGCCAGAGCCCCGAGAAGCGGCTCACGCTCAACGGGATCTACGAGTTCATCATGAAGAACTTCCCGTACTACCGCGAGAACAAGCAGGGCTGGCAGAACTCCATCCGCCACAACCTCAGCCTCAACAAGTGCTTCGTCAAAGTGCCGCGTCACTACGACGACCCGGGCAAGGGCAATTACTGGATGCTGGACCCGAGCAGCGACGACGTGTTCATCGGCGGCACCACGGGAAAGCTGCGACGGCGCTCCACCACGTCCCGCGCCAAGCTGGCCTTCAAGCGCGGCGCGCGGCTGACCTCGGGCCTGACCTTCATGGACCGCGCGGGCTCGCTCTACTGGCCCATGTCGCCCTTCCTGTCGCTGCATCACCCGCGCGCCGGTTACGGCGCCGCCTCGCCGGGCTACGCGGCGGCGGCGGCGGCAGGTCACGCCGCAATGTCGTACGGCTCCATGTTGACGCAGAACGGCCTGGGTGGCGGCGGCGGCGCGCACTCCTTCCCCTCCTCCGCCGGAGGGCTGAGCGTGGACCGTCTCGTGAGCGCGGACCTGCCGTACGCCACGCACCACCTGACGGCGGCGGCGCTGGCGGCCTCTGCGGTGCCGTGCGGCCTGTCCGTGCCGTGCTCGGGAACCGCTTACTCCCTCAACCCGTGCTCCGTCAACCTGCTCGCGGGGCAGACCAGTTACTTTTTCCCACACGTGCCACACCCGAGCATGAGCCCCGCGGGCGGCGGGGTCGCGTCCATGCAGGGCGGGGGCGCGCGGGCCTCGGCGTCCGGCTCCCCGCACGCGCCCCCCACCTCGTCCTCTGCGCTGCCCGCGTGCGACTCGCTGCGGCCCTCGCTTCCGTTCTCATCCGGACTGTCTGATTACTTCACCCACCAGAACCACCAGGGAACCGGACCGAACCCGCTTATACACTAACACACGCACACGCACGCACACACACACGCACACACGCACCCATAATACCCAAATTCGCATTCTCACACTAATTCCACTGTTGTTGGAAGTACGTCAATAGGCTATTCAACACGAGGGTGAAAAATGACTCTCCCGTTATGTGGAATGTTGACATAATTCTAACAGGCTATATGGAATATGAACGCGTTTGTTCTTGACACAATACGCAGACATCCCGTAATATGCCTCATGAAGGACGGACGCGACAGAGAACTGAACTTTGAACATTTACACTGTACAAAAAAAATGAAAAAATCATAATAATAAAAAAAATAATACTAATGTAAAAATAATAATAATAATAAAAAAAAAAAAAGCAGAGAAATGATCAAACTGCCTTCTGAAGACCGCAGCCCACGAGGTTCCAGGTATTTTTGTTTCCTTTTTTATTCTTGTTTTTTATTTTTATGTGTATATATAAAAAATGTCCCGGTGTCCGTTAGTTTTTGTCAGACGTGCAATGTGACCGGAGAAACACGGAGAGAAACCCCGTAGAGCTCGAGGCGTTGCCTTCTAGAATGTGTATTTAAATAGACATCGCAGATTTGCTTAATTTTTCAAATTAAAAATAAAGGTAATAATAATAATAATAATAATAATAATAATAATATCTCTAATATCGTCACTGCACTGACCAGGGCGCGTGTTTGCAGTATTAACCGGGTATCACGCGCCCGCTCGGTTCAGAATGGTTTATTTTACATGGAGAAAAAAATTAACACTAATTTTTATTTTTATTTACTACATATAAATGTATTGTGTTTTAAAACAAACAGTAAATCCCTCAGACGCCGTTTCTGTCTCGTAGAGACCATATCCTTTCTAGACCAAAGAAACGGTTTCAACTGATTTCTAGTCAGTATTCAGTAGAGCAACAAGACACCGAGTGAACGAGTGACTGAATTAATGTATGAATGGAAAACGAACGAACGAATGGGCGAATGCCTGAGCGGATGAATGCCTTGTAGCCGTGAAGTGCTTTCTGTCCTGTGACGTGACCTCCGGTAAAACAACGGACGTTCACAGTTTTTGTATGAGTAGTAAAATGTGACTTCTTGACGCTGTGGAGCGACTGTCTTTGTGATATCATGTGGTCTTTATTCCTATGCCCGTGTTTGTCGCTTATCAAAGAAAAAACTGTTTTAATGATCGATTAAGAAATAAAAGAATAGGTTACGTTCATAATTTCCAGAAATCCCCTTGTCTTTTTTTAAAAATGTCTCTCTGCTGGTGCAGTTCTTATTACACTTTAGGCCTATGTTTTTAAATATTTGCACAGTTGTTTGGTTAACAATAGCTTACAAGTCCTGCATATGACTATATGTCTAAAACTATATTTATATATATTAGAAATGTAGGCCTACTCACTCTGCACTCAATCATATTAAATGCGTGTACAGTCACTGGGATGTTGGGTCGTTTATGGCGCTGTGTGACCTATGACCCTGCCTAGGCAACTTGGCCTGCGCATATACATATATATATATATATATATACACACACACACACACACACATATGCTTATGTATGTGTATCGTTGTGATATTTCAAACGTGTCCCAGGGGCGGTTGGTGTGTCAGGATGCCTACTTGTTTGAATGCTTGTGTGTTGCAACATCCTTTGTGAGACCTATTTCTCCAGGCTTCATCAGAGTGTGATTGCTCAGGTCTGCGGGCTGTTTATCATGCGGGCAAAATATGATTATGACGTTGTGAATATGTGTGTTTTTACACAGATATTAAACACACACACACACACACACACACACACACAAACACAGACCCACAGACCCACACACCCACACACACACAATGTGTAAAAGTAAGTGTTTTATCTACTGGATATGAGGGTTCGTTAGTGGTTTACACTGGATATACAATTATTTGTAGGCATATGTGTGTGTATGTGTTTGTGTGCTTGTTTGTGTGCGTGTGTGTTTGGTGCGGGCTTCGGGCTCCGACCTGACCCTAGATTTTGGAGATGGAGCCTGTCGACGGCGTGGTCTTGTTATTCAGTCCTGATCTTGGAGAACGAGCCTCTTGGAGAATCCAGAATTTAATCCACGAGACACCAGAGCTCGGCGGATTTGTTTCGGCGAGCGGGGCTAGGCTAGTCATTATTAGCTTTAGAGTGCGGGGCTCCGGTGCCGCAACAAAGCGCTAGTTTGCTCCTGTGCGTTCCTCAGACCAATTTGTTCATTTCCCAGAGAGGCCGCGCGCTAAAGTCTAGCTGTAACGCAAAACCTGCACCATGCACGTCCACAATGGAACTGCCGTGCAACTCTATATGGGCCCGGGGCGCGTTATCTGGCCCGTGTTAAACGGGGTGACGAGCACTGCAGACAAAGAGAGAAAGAAAGAGAGAGACAGAGAGGGAGAACGTTACTTTCTTTACTTCTTTCGGAAATGCTGCAGAATGATTTGTTAATTTAGACAAGCGCCATTTAAAAATAAAATAAAATACAAATCTATTTATTGTGTAGACATATAGCTTAATATAACCCATATCACAGTTGCGTATTTATATTTTTTGTAATATAATATAATATAATATAATATAATATAATATAATATACTATATTTTCATGTATTGTTTTTATTTTTTATAAGAATTGTTTTTATGCACACAAGGTAGACTTTTACGCGCGCTTGTAAATGTGGAAGTCCGGTCTCTTTACATATAAAAAATAATCTTTGTTACACAAACACACAAATTAACACATTGTACGTTAATTAATGATACATTTGCCTACACCAAACAAATAACCTATTTTATATAAATCATATAAAGTACATGCAACTATATCTCTTATTGAAACTCTCGTTTAGGTCAGTACATTCGGGATGTGATTTGTGTGTTTTACGCATGTGGTGTCTAATCTCGTTTTGATCTCACTTTCATGCACTTTTGCATAAACCTAAAATGTTATCTTAACTTAACTTAACTTAACTTAACTTAACTTAACGTATATTCTGTAACATGGAAGAAATGGGTGTGGAATATTCTCGCGGACACAGTGCTGGTTCTGTCCCGACTCGCATCCAAATGTTTTTACGCTCGCTGTCGCGGTCAGACACCACAATTTCTGACTGATCAGTGATTTATTTAGGCCAACTGTGATGGTCCATGTAGGTATAGCCTATATCATTTGTACTGCGCACGCATACTGTAGGTTAACACCTGCAGACGTTTGATTTATTTTATCTTCTCTTTGGACCATCCTGACAGCTGGTTCAATTTGGTGTTTTATTTAAAACGCCAAATTATTCTAATTATGTTCTCCCTGTGTGTATGGCTGTGTGTGCCTGCGTGTATATTCGTGCACGCGCGCTCGCTCGTGTGTGTGTGTGTGTGTGTGTGCATGTGTTTTATAGATTGACATTAAGAATTTATAATCAGACCCCTTCTGTTTACGTGCTGAATTGTCCTTACTGGCAGGAAACGAATAATACAACAAATACAAACATAAAAAATTTTTATTTTTTATTTTGAACAATTAAATAGTACGTTGTCAGGAGCACACATATCTGAGTTATTTTATCAACAAATATTAATATATTTAAGTAATTTGGCTAATAATTAATAACTAATAAATGTGCTTTTCATAATATGATAATGGCTTAATAATGTCAGCAATATGACTATATTTTCAGATATAACTATAGTAGGCTTTCAATATTTCGATGTTGATTATTTTACTGTCAATATTATTATTTAAAGAACAACTGCTTGCTTGCGGTTGCACAGCAAGTGTGCACCCCGATCAAAATAAACAGCACTATTATGACGTCAGCGCCGATGTCAACAATAACACAACAAACACACACACACACACACACACTATAGCAGTATAATACTAGTTATAATAGTAATACTAACTTTATTATCGACATAGGCATATGACTATTACCCTACTATTTGCAAGACTTGAAATATATCACATTTAGGAACACTTTGAAAAGCCGGTCGTGAGTCAGTTGTGCCAGCAGATGTACGCACATAAGTTAGCCTATCTACCTGTAGAATATATCTGGCGCGCACGCACACACATACACAAACACACACATACACACTGGTGTTGGAAAATAGATCATGTAACCCCACAGTGTAAATGTATGATCTGAGGCCAGAGAACTGAAATATAATTAGTATTAGTCTGTAGGGAGATGTGCGTGTGTGTATTTGTGTGCATGCGCGTGCATGTGTGTGTGTGTGTGTGTGTGTGTCTGTGTATTGATTAGGACAGGATTGCAGCCTGTTGTGGTTTGTGAGGACCCCCCTTCAGAGACCCATAATCTGGATTTGATCTGTCCATAAGAGTTCGGGAGGATTTGGAATATTTCCATAAAGTTCCTGACAAGAGTTTGACCTGTGGATTAACAAAACATTAATCTTCTTGTAACTTTCACATCTCATAGCTATAGGGACTTAATATTGTTAAAATATGGATAGCAGCCCATGTGACCTGAGCCTTATTAAAATCACACAACAATCATGCTAACAGTGTAAACAATTGTAACGCGTTTTGTTGCAACATGGTAATACAACAGAGCTCAGCCACTAGGTGATGTGGTGTGAATTGTTACACGGACAAAAGACGGACATGTCACAGCATTGTAACCATATAGATTGTAGACTGGAAGACTACCAGACTGTAACCAGATAAATTAATGGTTTATGATGCTATAACATCATCATAATGTAGTAGCCCTTTAATTGTGTATAATTGTGAAGACCACAGTAACACATTAAAACTGTAAAATGTAAATTTAGCCCATATCTGCATGACCGACTGCTATTTTTTCCACAACTTGATTAAGGTGGACTCTCGCGAGAGTTGTCTTGCTCACGAGGTTGTGATAAAAGAATGTTTGGTTAATAAATCGGACTGAACGGTGAGGTAAGGTGACGAGTAGCACCGTCCGGGACATGTGCGGGGGCTATTGGAGCTCGTGTGAACGTCCAGTGAACGGTCGACGGCTTGTAAATAATCGCTTTAATGACAGTGAAAGCTCGTTAAACAGAGTGACGGAATCCGATTGTCAAAGTGAAAAGTGGTGTCGCTTCAATCCGCACCCCCCCCCCCCCCACCTCCCCCCTGCAGCCGTCCGGTTACATGACATAACAATATTCTCTTAAATCGGGAGTAAGCTTTTGTTTTCGTTGCTTTAACGGCGCCGAACCCGTGCGCACGCCCCACCGCTCCGCATGAATGGGACCTGGGCAACCGTGAAACGACTTCCGCGTCGAACCGCTGAACCAAGAAAAACCCCGTTCAGGGCTGCACATTTTTAGTTTATATTATTCTACAGGCTAATTTTGTGCTTTGTGCAACTTGTGATTTAATGTCATACTGTATACCACATTACTGGCCAGTATGGTTTACATATAGGCCTACTAAAACAGTAAACAAAGTTTTTATTGATTAGATTTAATGTTTACTGTTCATTGTTATAGGCTAATGGACTGTGCTAGTAGCTATTATTAGCTATTTGCTGTTGCTATTACTATAAGTAATTATTTCCTGATTCCTTCAGACAAAACAGATGTAATAATGTGTTGAACATATATTATTTTCAATCACAATCAATAATAAAACACTTCCTGTTCCTTGTATTGCAAAACAATATGTATTCATATTGTTATTATGATAATTATTCCTTTAAATAGTCTATTCATAATATCAAAACAAAATAACATTTATATATTAAATCTACGCACATATATAGTAATTATATCAGAATATATTTAATATATACATGAATATAATAATAATAAAATAATATAGGCTACTACAAATTCTGCTACGTAATATAGGCTACAATAGTTTACTGCATAAACAGCACTGTACTGCCAGACACATGTAACCTAAAGTTTATCATTTTAATTTATTTTTAAATATTTGTCAGCGGCTATTTTGGGAAATAATCGCTCTGACTAAATATATAATAACTAATAAAACTATATAATAATAGTAGAAGACTAATACATTTTGATGAATGTGAACCGTCCCTAAAGTGAATAAATAAATAAATAAATAAATACATATAGGCAAATCAATTCATGACAATGTTAATAACTTATAGCATCTGAATACATATTAGGCCTATAGGCATGTTCATACGTGATTCACTGCATAGGAAATAATGAACTGAACAGTTTAACTTCAGAATAAAAATAAATAAATAAATAATAATAATAACAACAATATAGCCGTGTGTGAGTGAGTGCGCGCGAATGCTGCTAATCGTCCATGCATGTCTGCCTTGTTTTAATATTTATTGTCTGAGCGCAAAACAAGGTTATATAAGAAGGTGTGTGTTCAGTCAACCCGGAGTTTACATTGCCATGACATTCATTACTCCTCTGTTTCTGCACTGATCTGCTACGTGTTTAAAAAAGGCAGGCAGTTAGTTAGGTGTCACACACAGACTGAGGCTGTCATTTTAGATTTACATTTAGGATACAATGAGTTGGACTTGTAAAAGTGACTGTATGATATGACATACAGGCAGGCAGTAAGGGAGACATACTACAGACTGACAGGAACAAAAAAACAAACGCAATTGACATGCCTTTACTTACAAAGGGCCCGGTGTAGAAATGTGGATTATAGCCTATAGACCATTTTACTTACTTTCGCATTCAAAGGCTCGTGTTTTTGCAGAAAATCTGCAAAGCAATCCTAAATAATAAACGCACAGCTACGCGCGCATGCACAACAGCAGCAGTGGATTGAACTGTTGGAAAACTGACACGCTCGCCATCGCTACGTGTGCGCGCAGCGCGCGTGCACGTGTCACCGGAGACGCGGGCTGCGGTTGGTAGCCTGCGGTAACGGCGGGTTGTGTCCCGGTGCCGTTCAGGTTCAGACTTAGTGACGTGACGCGTCGTGCGTGAGTGAACGAATGAAGGAACGAGCGAGCGAGCGAACGAATGAATTAATAAATAATTAGTCTAACAGGAGGGAACCAGTTGGATGGCACACAGACGTTTTTGTGAGAATGACGTCAGAGGATTTCTCTAACGTTAGTCTATACAGTATTTCTACAGTATTAAATATTTATTTATATATTTATTTATTTACTATTATCTTTTTTTCCATCGATACCTTGGCCCTCGTGGCCAGGGGCGTTGGTCGGGCGCGTCCCGGCATTTATACAGTGTACATATATAAACGCTCAAAACATTTTCAAATATTAGCCATACTTGAGGTGTGTAGTTAATAAATCGTATTGCGGCAGTAGGCCTACTAAAGATAGGCCTATCAATCAATCAATCAATCAATCTATCTATCTATCTATCTATCTATCTATCTATCTATCTATCTATCTATCTATCTATCTATCTATCGTATATGCAGACATACTGTATAAGGTAACAGCAGATATATACTTGTACACATAAAGGTAGCCTAAGTGTTTGACAGGAAGCGCGCAGCGCTGTGTTGTCTTTCAGACAAAGAGCCATGTTGGAACCAACGAGGGATCAGATCTTATCGCCATTGTTGTGGGTTGTCAATATGACCTAACGATGGAAGATGGCTGTAACTCTATATAGTAATAGTAACACGGAATACTACATGATTCACAATGATCTCTAGCTGTGTCTATTGTGTGTGTGTGTGTGCATTATGTCGCGCTGCAGAACAGAGTGATTTCCGGGCCTGAGTCGAATGTTTCAGGTCGAACCATCTGAGCCGAAATACGTTAACGTACCACGATTCATAAAAAAAGCAACGAATTATTTTGACTGTATATATATATATATATATATATATTCCCCCTGGTAGAAAGTAATTTGTTAAATACTGGTAACACAGGGTTGGGTGACACTCACCCGCACAACCCCCCCCCCCCTCTCCCCGGACAGGTATGCAGTTTAGTGTTAATTAGACTGAAAATGAGGCAGATTCCTGCAGATAATTATCCACATATATCGTTTTCTCTCTCTCTCTCGCTCTCTCTCTCTCTTTCTCTCTCTCTCTCTCTCTCTCTCACACACACACACACACAAACACTCACACAAAGTGAAATCCTAAAAAAAATGATTAGCTTGTGAAATCATTTGATATATAAAAAAAAAAAAAAAAAAAAAGCCTTCAAAATAAAACAAATATAGAATAATTTACATAAAATATAGGGATACTATTTTGAAAAACCATATAAAATAAAAATGAAATACAAAATTATCTAAAAAGAAGTACAATAAGACAGCAATAATTAAACAGGCTTGTTAATAATACGACTAAAAAAAATAATACACATAAAAAGAACCCAAAATACACAACAAAGACACATTTCCTAAT
>JAODUH010000015.1:688624-702229 GCA_027564835.1 Typhlichthys subterraneus | reverse complement strand
TGCTGAATTTACATGCTTCTGGGGCATTCCTAGCCTGACATGGGCCCAAAAAGAACATTGCCTAATTATCCCCCTCCTCTCTCCCCCCCACTCTCCCTCTTCGCTCTGTCCCATTTATAATGCGTCCGAATGTGGACGAATATTTCTTTACACCAATTTAGAATTTCGTCGCCATCACATATTGGGTAGAAAATCGTCTTTATTTTGACGAATTCATAATGCGTCAGAATATAGACAAAAATGTCAGTACATCATGAACAACAGAATTTCGTTGCCATTTAAACGAAAATATACAAGAGGAAAAACGTCTGCATTCTGACGAATGTATAATGCGTCCGAATATTGACGAATATTTAAGTTGAATTGAACCATTGAAATAAATCGTCAAAATAATAATTAAAAATGTAATTATGTCATATACGTTAATATTGTGACAAATTTGTTATTCATCAATATTAGACGTTTATCTATTTTGCACAAACGTCCATATTTGACGACGATCAATGAGACCATGTTGGGTTTGTCAGTATACTGGTACAAAGCACTGACTGATACAGTATATTCAATAACCTGTAATTACAGTTTCAACTCAACAATCTGATTGGATGTCACCATCAAAACATACCATAGATAGTGTTGTTTACACCCCTCTAAGAGAGGGATATGTTTGTATATAGTCACTAGAAGGGACAGGTGTTATTTTTGGCAGGTGAAGTTACAGTAGAGTCTATGGCTCACCTTGCCTCCTTGAGTTGGAGCTGTTCTGTTTATTGTCTTTATAACCCAGCTGTTTGATCCACAGGGTGGGTGCTGTGATCTCTGTAATAACAAGAGGAGAACCTACTTCACATTTTAAACATTCAAATGTTTGAGATTCACACCTCACAATAACGAGCAGTCAAGTGAGTCATATAGAAATGCCTGATGGATGGTATACCGTATGAATGTAACAGACAGTCTATGGCCAGATTAGAGCATCTCACACCCCGAGTAACACATGTACCTGCTAATCATGCTCATGTACACACAAGCAGACCACAGCCCATACTATGGCATACATCCACAGTTAGCATCAATGTCTAACACCCTTGTTTATATATAAATAAATGTGTTTCACTGCTATTAACGACATATAAAAGCATGCTGGAAACTTAGTGAGCTCTAAGCCTTACTTCTCTTGCTCTATAATATTGTTTTTATGTGAATTGTATTTGATTATATTGATGCCATTGTGCCCTTGTTAGGAAGGAAATACTTTCTAGGTGTGACATTGATATAGGCTGAACATAGACCACCCTGATCAGCAGGAGGGTATGTGTGTGTGTTTCAGATGGAGGAGGTACCTTCTCCCTCTGGGGGGGCCGGGGTCTCCATGGTGGGCGTGGATTTGGAGCCATCGTCTGGGTTGAGAGTGAGAAAGAAACGGAAGGAGACTACCATTATTGAGGTTAATACAATCTACTCTCCAGAACTGTTGAATGGTTGGGATTTGCACATGGCCCGGCCAAGATAGATAGAGAAGAGAGACAGAGAGAGAGAGAGAAAATGAAGAATTGAGAGACCACACACACACACACTTAATCTACTCCTCTCACTCCTAGGATCAAGGCAAGGCATTCACCTCACTTCCATGCACACACGTGCACACACACACAAACATGAACATTTTATAGGTGTAAAATCAAATACCTCCACCACTGACACAGTGAAATCAAAGCCCACCTATAACTAAAGTTCTGTAAAAACTATCTCTGAATAAAAAACAGAAATAAATATGGGGGAAGACTAATGGATGGGATGGATTTATATTGCCTGACACTGTCAAAACACCCAACCCTATCCTAGCTTCCCTACAACTAATGCTTGCTGAACAAGGCAAATAGTTTGGATCTGTGAATGTAGTGAGACCTTTTGGGCCTAATTGAACAGTGAGGAAAGTGCCATGATAGAACTCCTATACTGAACATGTAATGTCCTCCTACAGTATGTTAAAGCTCATCTCAAGTTGTAGCACAAGACTAGTAGTGTCACATACTTGTGTTGTGATGTGTTGTGGATCATGCTGCCTAAAATACTTACCTGTGTCTAGCCGGTCTTGTAGCCACCAGAACATTCCTTTGGAAATCGACCAACCAAAAACAAACAGGACATTGGCTCTGGAGTGAACTCTATTAACGCTACTAAGTTATTAAATCGGGGGAACAAAACAGGCGAAGGTCACTCTGACTTGGTCAAACAGAGATCACACTATTGACGCTGTGGGTGTACAGTAGCATGCAGAGCTTGCTGTAGCAGCATTAAGGGATGATAATTTAGGTGGGAAGGCACTTAAGAGCAATTCATGAACGTTTTTAATAAATGTGCTATAAAAGTGACATTCTGAAATACAAGCCATTTTCCCAGCGGGTCCCCAAGACAGTATTTGAAAAGACTTTGTTAACATACAAGTGATCTGCCTGTGATTTGCAAACCATTAGTTTGCTTTCCTCCCTTCAAGACTCCCTCTCCCAACTGCAGTAGCATACACCACCCCTAGGCTAGGAAACAACACAAGTACTTTACAATAGCTAACAGTTGACAGGCTACCCATCTTCCTGGGCATAAAGAAAGCCTATATTTCTGTGCTGCGCTTGGTGGACATCCAGGCCAAGGGTGGAGCCAGCAGAGCACATCAACCCATTGTGATGTGAGCAGAAGGAGGTGAGGCATTTCTGGCTGAATATCATGAGGGGGAGATCCGGGGAACTACACTATGACCACAGAGGATGTTCAGACTCATTCTACATTGAGTCGGAGTGTAGTGTGTTCATTCTTTACACTCGGTGACTGCATTATAGGGGTGCTCCTCCTGCATCTGCACACTTGTGTTTCTGAACATAAAGCATTAGCTCGGGTGGACATTTTGGGTTGTGAAGACACCATCAGAATACAGTCAGACATTTTCTCCTACTGACATGTCAGATATAGTTTAATTAATTGGAATATGAATCATTATACATATTATAATAACATGTTCACTACAATGAACATGTATGTAGTTATAGTTTTGTTTTAAAGTTTAGAATGTCAGGTAAGTAAACAATGTCCATGTTCCTAGCAATGATTAATTATGTTAACCAAAGCAACAGTACATATCTTATTTGTTTAATAGTTGGTTGGACAACAATGGATTTCTATGGTTTCTGCAATATGAGAAACTGTATATCTGACAAAAAGCTAGCTGATGTTAACTTGCTTTTGAAAGATAGGATGTGGTGATAAATGGACAAACCCTTTGTGACGTCACCCATACGGTTTCTCAAGAGAGTTTGAAGAATGAGATTTGGTCTCTCAGGCCGTCGCCATGTTTGCTATACCTCACTACCCTTATAACGCCATCTATTATTTATATAGTCTATTAAAAAAGGATACAATTGGTAGCCTAGGTTTCTTAACCAATTCCTCTGTATAGGTTTAATGTCCAACTTTGTCATTGAGTTACTGTAGTCATTGTGCATGTCAATCAAAATACCTCTCCTGTCAAGTAGGCGTATCTTGACGCAGTTAACCAGTGCTGTGTCCCAGACTTTATGTAAGTAAAGACTGGCTCTGCGAGACTACCGCTTGAATTGCAATGAAAACTTTAGCCTACATACCAGTGACAGTGACTCAATTTGTCAGTGCCCTTGAACCTTGGCCATTGCGTTATTCCTTTACAAATGTTTGTAGTTGGCTAACGAGCTCTTTAATACAACATACAATATAAAATCAAAACCTACAGTACAAATACAGCCATTTTCTAGTTCTTCACTGTATGTGTCATATGGGAAATTAATCTAGTTACTGTATTTGCTTAAATATTCAAATAAATATCTGTGTATTTCTGTCATGAACAAATACAAACTTTGGACACACTCACTAACTTTCTCTCCAACAGACAGACACACTGACAATCACACAAACACACACACTATTTGCAACAGGTCTCAGCTCACCTTTTCTACCAGAGCTTGGTGGCCCAGATGGCTTATCGGTTACTGACCCTTTGAAGACAAAACACATTTATAAACACATAACACAAAAACAGCATTAAAACACTTCACGTCAAGAAGGCCTGTTATTCCCAAATACTCAAAATATTATGGAATAATAATGAATAAATACATAAATTGTCACGGCCAGAGTGGGGGTTGCAGAAACCAGACGCAGGTTGGAGTTGTAACAATAAGGATTTTTAATTTAAAAAAACGAAGCAAAGACACTCACCATTACAGCAAACAATAACCAACAAGCACAGGCAGAGACAGAGGGCTACATATACTAAAGCTAATTAGGGGAATGGGCACCAGGTGTGTGTAATGACATGACAGAGTGAAGGGAAACCCCAGGAAGCATGGCAGAGCCATCAAACCCTGACAGTACAGGGTTTGATGTACAGCCCGAGGACTGGGTCCCGCCTCTGCCTCTCCTCCCAGAGGCGGCCCCGCCTCCCTTCCCAGAGTCGGCCCTGCCTCTTCCGGAGGACTGACGCCCCCCCCAAAGCCCCGGCTACCAGACGGGGCCACCACCCAACCCGAGGGAGGGAGGGGGGGGAAAGCCAACCCCTCCCCCAACAGCTACGATCGGCCGAAGGGGGAGGAGCCGCTGGAACCTCCAGAGGGGGGGGTGGAGCCACCGGTACCTCCAGAGGGGGCGGAGTTGACTCTGGAGGCAGGGTCAGGTCTGACTCGGAGAAGCAGAGCAGACTCTGGGGGGAAAAGCAGAGGCGGGGCCGACTCTGGGGGAGGCGGGTCCTACTCTGGGAGGAGAGGCAGGACCCAGTCATCGGGCTCCAGCCCTTCCACGGGCTCCGGGGGCGGAGGCCCCAGGCATTCCTCGGGCCCTGGGGGCGGAGTCAGTCCTCCGGAAGAGGCAGGGCCGACTCTGGGACGGGAGGCGGGGCCGCCTCTGGGAGGAGAGGCAGAGGCGGGACCCAGTCCTCGGGCTCCAGCCAGTCCACGGGCTCTGGGGGTGGAGGCCAGTCATCAGGCTCCGTGGCTCCAGACCGTACCGGCAGCTCCTTCCCAGGGAGCGTTAATTGCTGAGTAGGTGGGCCCCCCTTGCGCCTAGGTGCTGGTACTGGACGCTGCTGTTCCACCTGGCGAATGGCGGGAGGCGCCGGCTGCTGCACTGGCGGGCACGTCCTACGCCTTGGTGCTGGCACCGGGCGCTGCTGTTCCACCTCACGGCAAGCAGGAGGCGCTGGCTGCTGTTGCTCCACCTCACGGCAGGCAGGGGACGCCAGCTGCTGCGTAGGCGGGCCCACTTTGCGCCTAGGTGCTGGCATCGGACGTTGCTGCTCCACCTCACAGCAGGCAGGGGGCGCTGACTGCTGTAGCTCCACCTCACGGCTGGCAGGGGGCGCCGTCGGAGGCTGCACCGCTGGACTGGGCGGCTGCTGGAACTTCGTGTGCGACGCTTCCTCCGTGTCTGTCGTGCACAGGGCGGCGACGCACAGACGCAGAGTGTTAAACCCCAGGCGTTGGGTGGCTGCCCGAGTCACTCGGCGCTATGACGACTTCCGCGTGCACCGTGCGCCGGCCGGGAGTTCCACTCGTCCTCCGAGTCGTAGCCCCCCCCCAAAATTTACCTGAGGAGGTCTCAGGGGTAGAGCCGGACCAGGAGCGGGAGCGGGTTGTGGCCACTTGGTGGGGAGCTTCGTTCCCCGCCTGCCTCGGGAAACGCTGGGACTAGCTTCAGAAGCACGGGTCCCACACAAACACATCCTCCGGGGCACAGTGGAACTCCTCCGTCTCATAGAACTCCGCATCCGAATCATCGGAGAAGTCGGAGAGGGGGTCGGAGAACCAGTCCACGGTGCCTACGTGCACGCCTCCTGGTCGAAGCATTGGGTGTGCGTAGCCGAAATAGGCGTTGAGACGGCGTTCTTCCTCCTCGGGCGTCTTTGGCAACATCCATGGCCATGTGCTTCCGCCTAGGGTGACCATGGCTACAAACACTCCTCCGCGCAAACAAAACAATAAAAAGAACGCAACCTGCTGGTTTCTTTGTAGGTCGGTTATTCTGTCACGGCCAGAGTGGGGGTGGCAGAAACCAGACGCAGGTTGGAGTTGTATCAATAAGGATTTTAATTCAAAAACGAAGCAAAGACACTCACCATTACAGCAAACAATAACCGACCAAGACAGGGAGAGACAGAGGGATACATATACTCTACCTAATTAGGGGAATGGGCACCAGGTGTGTGTAATGACAAGACAGAGTGAAGGGAAACCCCAGAAAGCATGGCAGGGCCATTAAACCCTGACATAAATAAATAAATATGCCTATGAAATAAATGAATCAGGCAATCACTATATAAATAAATGTACAACAACATAACATTACGTTATTTAAACTATACTTTTATATATTTCTGGGTACTTTTATTTCATAATTCCACATCCATGCATTAATAGTTTCACATTTATTCATTTAATCATCGTTTTTCATGATCCTTTTAATGTCTTGAATCATGTATTTGCATTAATTAGCCTACAGCAATATAGCAGCCTAGGCTATTGCTGATTGACGCTGTGTCTTATTTGGTTTAACCAAGATTCTCCCATCTGTCTGTAAAGTTTACGTTCATCTTTATTGTTACCTGTTACATATACAGTCTACTGGTCCAAAAATATATAAAATCTAAGTGAAATGACTGAGGTTTGAACCTGTGACTCCAGTAAAAGCTTTACTAAGTTAGACAACCAGAGACACTATGAAACAGGCGACAATCTGGTGTGATATGGATTAAAAATATCTAACGCTTAAATTGGAAGTAGCCTATCTTAGCCTATATATTGATCTAAAATCTGACATAAAAATGCAGGACCTTGTAGCATTATATGATTTTAAAGATAAAATAAAGGTAATGGAAGAGGGACTACTTGTCAGTGCTTTTAGAAATTGTACAATGTATATAGTCGCTGCTTTTATTTGATTATTTATTAAGGTTGGATGCTATGGCTGTTGTCCCTTAAAATGCATAAATGTGGAATAATTAAATAAGTCTGAAAAATGCTAAACATAATTTTGAAATTAAAAAACATTTATTTATTGCCTGATATAGATAGATAGATAGATACACACTGTGTATATATATATATATATATATATATATAGCTTGATTTATTTATTTCATAGATGTATGTATATGTATGCAATTAATTGATAAATATTGACTTGAATGGCATTCCATAACATCCAACTAATTAACTATCAATGTGATTGCTTTTGAAGCAGTGTCTTATAAATAAATGTTATGTTAGAGGTATTGTTTAATCAATAAACGTATGATGATACAACAAAGGGCTGGCAAGACATAAAACTATATTTTGACTTAACATAGAATTTTGTTTTATTTTATTGAGTTTCTTATTTAACAACCTGCCAAAGAGTTAAAATACTAACTGGTTTGCAATGCGTAACGGTCTTTCTTGTTTTGAGACACACATTCTTTAAACAAGAGAAACTGCAGCGGATAGACTTATCTATAAGTTGGTTTTGTACATGCAGGTAATCGGGTCAAGCATGCACAGATTCTCAGGGAAGGAGCAGAAATGAGTATAATCAATTAGAATAGGTGGGTGAAACGTGTGTGAAGGCAATCAGAATTAAATGTACTACCTGACAATCCACTTGTCCCAGCATGAGTTCCCATAAATTCATGGAAGTTTCCTGCAAATGTATGCAATATGATTGATTTGGGTCATAGTGTACAGTGGGCATCTGACCATGTAAGTGATGGCCGTCACCATTATGAACATTCCCTCCCACACTAGCCTCACCATGCTGATGTCCACCAGTAACAGCAGGAGAAGTATTCCAGTCGTTTCTGCTCTTTCCCACACCGCTGTGCTAATAACCAGCCTGTTTTGGATGCTTTTTGCTCTGAGCATTACTGAAGGTTGTTTGACCCCTGACCTCCAGTGGTGGAGGTCACCTGACCATTGGCTGTCATGACCGTGTGTTTCTGCCTGCTTGATTATGTGTGAGTGTTCCCACCTGCTTCCATGTTGTGACAGAGTTAAAGGTGTAAGTGTAAGCTAATACATCCCTACATAGCCCTGGCTCTGTAAATAGGAACACAAACAAAATGGCGCAGACTGCACCACACAACACTATCCCAGCCTTAGCAATGTGTGGGCGAAGCTTCTGAGGGAGCGCCCTATGGTACTGAAGGGAGAGGTGTTTTTGTATTGATGTTGAGGTCAAATGTCAACGATCTATCACCAGCATCACTTACTTACTTTTACTTACCTTAAACCCAAGTGTGTTTTGTATTCAATGTGAACACACAGCCTATGGCTTCGGTTGTGTTTTGTTTAAATACATACCTTTGCAAGAAACAGTGAACATGTTTGATCTCATGCAGGACATGAGGGAGTCCGGTAGAGGGTGTCCATTTGTGTCATCATGATCTAGATCTCAAGATGTTTTACAGCATGGGGATGTGGAATAAAGCAGCTGTAATTCAGCATGTAACTATGCTCACGCACTCTCTCACTTAGGTTGGGCATGAAGTGCGTGCCATACAGGTACACCAAGTGGTCAAAAATAGTTTCTGGGGGTGGGGGGCTGCTATAATACACTAGGCATGTGCTTGCTTTCACCGTGACTTCCACAAAAATGTGCACCATATGCTCTGGTGGCTGTGCAATCCAATTCTGAGGGAAAATGATGGTGATTATCATAAAGTGTTCCCATCCTGGTTGAGTCAGTGGAGTCATACTGCAGCTTGCTGAGAGTGCTTATGAGTGGGGGCATTAGAGGCATGCTTGGATATTAGCCCTGTTGCTCTGACCTGGCACCTGCCACACCACATGACGCGCCATTCACGTGTGTGTAGTACAGAGGGTCTTCTTTGTGAAAACAGAAAGAAGACTATTTAACTGTAATACAAAGACCAGAGTGGCTTTTCACCCTTGAACAGCATCAAGTTCCTCATGAGCTGACTGACCGTTTAGTCTACGTAAAAGCTGTAATAACCATGAAGCCGACAGTCTCAATAATCTAAACCATTCGTTTAGTTGTCATAGATAGGCTGGAGCAATTCTAAGTGAATAAATCACATCCTGATTATTGAGTAGAAGTGAGTCCATGGGTGAAGCTGTAACAGCTGTAGCTGCCGTCTAAGCTCACACAGAGGAACAATCTGGAAGAGTCCGACACATCAAGACAGGATGGAGCGAGTGAGTGTCGTAGAACAGGGAGGAAGGCAGTAGTATGTGGCACAAGCTGCTCACCAGACATACAACATAGCCAAACCTAAACCTTTACTGCTGCCAGGCCCTCTGACCCAGTACCTGAACACACAGGGGTCCTGTTGTGCACAGAGGAACCACTGACTGGTTTACCATCGCTGGTTACACACCAGCAGTAACCAGTCAGAGTGTGGCACTGGACCTGAGGACACAACAAGCAAACAGAACGTTACACAATGTTTAAAGATAAATGAAAACTGAGTGACAATACATGTTCATGGTAAAGTAAGTCTAGGTGTGAAAACCTCCTCCTATAACTGAACACAGCAGTAGATGAGGTGATGCATGTTGAGAAGGAGAGTGAAATAATACGTAACACTTTTTGCTTTGTGCTGTGGACAGACCTGGGCAAAGGTTCCATCCTCATTGCATTCTGGGATAAACATGGCCTCCTGGGGTCTCTTAGAGTGTTCTAGAGCCTGGCTCCTCTCAGTACGACACCTGGACTGGCCCACTTCTGCAACACAGAGGCAGCCTGCTGACCTTTGACCTATTTACTCACCACAACAGCTGTACGACACTTATGTGCTTTGCTCAATGGCACAGAAACAACAGTTTTCATGGAAAGGAAGACCATCGTTACTCACCAGCCTAGAAAGGTCTAAACCAGTCATAAACCAGGGATACAAACTGTAAGTCTTACTTGGAAGAAACATGATCTCAGTGCCAACTCTTTGTCTTTGGAAAGCAACTATTTAAAGTAGACTTCACCAACACTATTCTGTTCATTTCAAAGAGCATATTGGGTAGTAAAATGGAACCAGGAGTTGCATGACACAAGTCAGTCTGTGTCGTCTTCGAACATCGGCTAAACTATAATTAACGATATAATAATAAAACGTAGGCTAACTCTGGGTATAATGCATCAGCACACCTCTGGTGTGCAAACATGAAGTCACTGTTTTTATTTCTTTCCAAGAACACTCCAGTATCAATAAAAGGATGGTTGTGCGTTTTCATTGGCTTACTGAGGAAATCACAGACAAAGCTATGCTTGTGCTGGTGAAGTGCTGATGAGCCAGTATGGAGCCTCCAGTTACCTTGTATGAGCCTGCGCCAGGCCTGGTCTAATAGGGAGATTACAGTTACCTTGACACACTATTGACACATGCAAGTTTGGGACAGTCAAAAGGTAACACTCTCTTCTCAGCATGCAAACAACTTGAGCATAGCACGCTTTGCCATTCTAAAGACTGTATGTGCTGATTGCTTAAACAACTAGCAGAAGAAAGCCAGTTATACAGGACAGGCATGCCATAGCTACACTAAAGATGTATATGTTTTCTAGAGTATTCTGAGTAAAAGCCACCTGTTACCATATGGTGGCTTCCAAGTATGTTGGGTTATACATTTGTGAGATGTTGTTCCATAACTTTACAATCTTCATGGTCTGGCTGGCTTCTGAAGAGCAAGCGAGCATGTGGTCACCCTGGTCTGTACAGGCTTCCATGCCTTCCATGGGGAGTTGTACTGTAGATGGCCTGCCAGGTGGACACACTTAACCCCTCCCCTCCGTGTGTGTGCAGTGTCACCTCTCAGCTCCTGGCCTCTGCTCTCTGTAGGGGAGGTGGGTGCTGGGGCTACTGGTGGCTGGTCGATCCTCACCCAGTTTCTCCCTGCAAGAATGAGCCCACCAGTTAGGCCTATCTGTCTGTCTGTCTGATGGCGTCCCTACAATGGTCCGTGTGTGTCAGCCTGGGCTAAACAGTACCTCGGCAGCGCCCTCTATGTGCCAGCGTCAGGCTCTCGTCCTTGCACCGCGCCCTCTGCAGCTCGCAGCCCGTGTCATAGCTCCGCCCATCAGAGCCACACACGGGCTTGCCCTGCGTCCGCAGGCAGACGAGCGCACAGCGGCTGTCCCTGTCTCCAATCAGCCACTGTGCCCCAGAAGACAGCAAGGGTTACACACAGCTCTACTGTAACAGTAGTACAGTAAAAGCACATATGTATGGGCACATACTGTGACCAATGGCATTAGCCTGGAGACATTCAGACACAATGGCAGTGCAACATGATCTGTATGCAACGAGGGATTGCATGGAGGTTAGAGATGTTCTTCAAATGTAGGTTGTGTACTATTATAGAAAGACCCTGCTGAAATTGGAGGGTTTAAAATACTTTTGAAATCAAGCTGACAGATGAAAACATTTCAAGATGTGTCTTTTCTATCTGTTACGTTCTTGTACCCTTACACTGATTTCAGAAGTGTACTTGCATTTGTGAAATACATTCATTTAAATATCAAGTGAACCCCAACTCACTGTCTGGAAATAAACTGAATATTGCCAATGACTCCTATGCGGTTTTCCCTAAATCTTTAGTATTTACAGTAGTTTTATACATCTGCTGACATTTTCCTTTACCGGACATCTCCTCATAGAAGCTTAATGTTGGGCTAACTTCCACATCCCAACAAGGTACAATTCAAGCAGTTTTAAAAACCAAACTGGTTTTTGTGTGACTGCTATAGGCTTATATACTGTACAGTATGTAGTTAAGACTGCCTTTCTAGCAGGCCAAGCACAGCTGTTTGACATAAAACAGATCACTGTCCGTGATGTAATATTCACATCTCACCTTGAACTACCCCGTTCTAAAAACTCTCAACACACCAAATTAACAGTATTTAAATAGTATACAGTATACACAAATAAAGAATATAAACACAGAATTGCTCCATTCTAACAGTATTTCCAAAACACGTCAAACAGCTCACAACCTTGGCGATGAAGCACAGCAGAAGACCTCATGTCTGACAGACATGAAACTGAATCACCAAATATCTCTTTATATGAGAAACTGCAGACAGGGGAAAATGTATAATTTAATTTTCAACTGACATGGCCCCATCTTGGCTTTGTACAGAGCAGGAATATATCACTGGTAGTATACAAGCTGCAGTAACAAGCTGATTTTTGTGGGTAAAACATTCCAAATAAATGCTACAGTAGGTACAGTAGGTAAGGCCCTATACAGGTCTTGAAGGTTTTGCTACATTTTTGACAAAATGCTTAAGATACTCGAGACCTTGATTAGGCTACTTACTGTAATCTATATGCACCTAAATGCATATAGATTCATTGCTGTAACCTACATTCATTAAAATATGTGTACCCATTTATTACAAACATATTTGGATTAGCTACAAGACAATATGTCAAGATACTTAACTGTCCATCTAACCTGGTAGTTAACAGTATTGCAAGCAAAGTGACTGCAGAACACAACCACTAAAATGAACAGTGTTCACAGCTACACACATACAATCAGGGCTCAGATTGACTTTCCTTGGGAAATAGAGCAGTTTGTCTGATAAATTGGTGAGTCAGCGTGCCAAGTAAGCTCTTCTCACCACATATTTAGATCTGCCCACAACAACACCAGGTAGTCTCCTCCACTCAAGTCAGAGTCTAGTTTTTAACCACAATCAGATCCGGCAGATCCCCCCTCCCATCACTGACTCAACTTTAATGGAAACCACTAGAGTGCCTCTACTGTCGTATAATGCAGTAAATCAGTGGTTCAACTGTTAAGTGGGACTAAACTCTCCCACCTGTCTCTCATGGAAAACAGTGACCAGTTCTTTGTCATGCTGCCCAGCCTCCACACTATGGAGGTGAAATCAAGCACTCCTCTCCAGATACTGTATAATGGTTTCTGTGGTTGGGTCAGGGTTTCTTTGTGTTAAAAACACCATATAAGCTACATAAATACAGCACGGCTGCGGAAAATATGGTTAAAGAGTGCGCCAGTCTAATTTACTAACCAATGTTATTATATAAAGACACCACTAAATGAAAATAAGGTTTAGATTATGGACAAATGACGTTTTCCAAGAAGAGACAGGGCTTAATTTACGAAGTAGGTGAATACAACTGTACTGTAACCAGTGAAGAATATCTTAGACCACAGTATGTTTACAGACAGGCCCCTATCTTATCTGCTGACTCACATTCTCTGGACTGCATCACCACCACCTCTAAGGTCCAACACAGATACAGCCGCCTAACTGTCTCTCAAAGACCAGAACCATTTGTTACATCTGCCAGGTCCCTAAACATACCCCTCAAATTGAATGGTCACCTGAAATGTGAGTGATTACATAGTTGTACTTTGAAAGAAGGTTGATGTGTTAAAATCGGCGTCCTACAAAACGTTTTGGATGTCGTCGCAACTTATGGAACCACTGCAACAATCCATAACCATTATCTTAATTTAACAATTACAAATTACACCTTAACAAAACACTCAGCAGGAAACCGATGGAGTGCCTGCTCCGGGTAGGGAATGAGTCCTTACCCCAAGTGAAGGAGTTCAAGTACCT
>JAODUH010000015.1:664063-688524 GCA_027564835.1 Typhlichthys subterraneus | reverse complement strand
TAGACTGCATACCGGTCTCCCATAAACTATAAACACAAAAACATTCCACATCACACAAAAACCTTTACAAAATAAACGTAATACAATATTTCAAAACAAGGTGTTATAAAATAAAATACCTTTTGCGATCACCCTGATCGCATCTATCAGCGTCTCACACCTGTCATCCGTCCGCTACAGTTAATTACCCTGGAGCTTCTGCGCATAGGTTAACCCTGTGTTGGCCAAGTCCCGAGGAAACCTCGCCCTGCTCCTTAAATACCTTTAACCCCTCCCCCTATCCAATAGGAAACCAGGCTACAAGGCTACACACGTACTACCTTGAAGTAGAAATGCTGCTTTAATCCATACCACTTTACAGGTTGTGTGTTCATAGTTGTAATTAGTGATCTTAATATCCTTATTTGTGAAATCTTGTAAAATAATTCTAACCAATCTATATTCACAAAAAGTATGTAGTCATAATGTTATAGTTTAGCAATTATCCTAATAATAAAATTTATTAAATAAATAATAAGGCTTACTTATGTCTTAAATGCCATGAAATATGAAAATGTGATTAGTCACAAACAAATTTCCTTCTCAGGTTATCAAGAAGACAACATAGCTCAAGAAGGACAACAGAAGGCAATGACTTCCTAATTTTCCTTTGATCTTATTAAAGAGAAAACCAAATTAAATTGGGAAATGGCTATAAATCTGATTACCAACATTCCACATAATTCACAGAATGTTAAAAAATGTCTGTCTCTTCTGTTCTTATGTGTGTTTGTGAGTGTGTGTCTAAGATGTCCTACAATGTTTGTATACTGAAGGCTCACACCAGACCACACACACCCTCAAATCAAAGGCCAAGACTAAATATGAGTCAGAGTATATCTGCTAGTCTGAGAAGGAACGGGAAGTGTTTGACCTCTTCAGACAGTGTAATGGATTACCAGTCATAAGTCCTTCAACGAGTTGGGTTTTTCTCAAACAGGACGTGCGTAGGGCACCAATGTAAAACCATTTCCACACCAGCAGAGCAAGTCCTCACCATTAGCGCACAGAGTTTACATGTACTCCCATATAACCAAAATAATTGCATAAATGGTAACAGAGGCCTGTGAACCACAAACCTCACAAAGATTTGCGGGGAGAAAAGGGATGTTGAATGGAGCTGTGATGATCCATTGATGGAATGCCCTGGCCTAAAATCAGAGCACTTTGCTCTGACTGCGTTTCATTACACTGATTATAAAGAGCAGTAATCGAGCATGAAATACATTGCTGATAGTGCAGCCATCAGGCAGAGCGAACATATGAAAGCAATTTGATTGGGTGCCGGTCGAGTCCCTCTTCAAAGCCATGTTGGTGTCCTTTGAAACATGAGGGGTTCGTAGGTGCCCGTGTATGACATTTTTTGGCTTGTGTGTTAAGGTGATTGTGAATGATGTGTGTGTGTGTATTTTGCTCCTGCTGGTAAGAAGTGAAGATACAAACCATGTTCACACAATGCTGTGGGTTCAAAACAGGCTCATCTCTTCTCTGGATTCCTATCAACTGTATGCTGCGTTGTAAACCAGAACCATGTGTACTATCGGAAGTCCCACCCACACACATCCATACAGTGCAGTGCCCTATCCTAGAGGGTTTCATGTTATGCTGACCGCCCATGTCAGATACCTGTACATATCTGTATCATATCAGGCTATATGCATATGAGGCTCTCTGAATGTAATCAGCAGCTGACGAACAACCACTCCCATCAGAAATTGTAGCCCATACTGAACCGGAGCAGTCTTTATTCAAATTGTCTGTACATTACTTAAATAGGTAGTGCAGGAACAACATGAAAAACATAATGTTACATGTATCTAATATGTGCATTAAAAACAAGTTGTGATGCTAACAAAATGTATGATTGCAACTATGTGTACCTGTGAGATTTCATGGCCTTCCTCAACTACAGTAACTATTCTCTGATTAGTCCTGCAGCTTTTCAACCATTTTTAAAGACAACATACTGGCCAAAATATGCAGATATGTCTGTGATGTTCTAAATATGTTGCAGAAGAGCCTTCCAATATATCAGTCTCTGTCTAACACAACGTAGCCTGTTTCAGCCAAATCTTAACACCATTTTTTTTCCAGAGAAAAATGTTAATGAATCACACCCAATGGAATAAATATCCTAATCATAATACAACGTATGAAGTAAACATATCCATTACTCACAGTCAATTGCAGTTACATTCAAACAGTGATGGTACTACTGTATATGCTTCTCTTCAAGTAATTTGATATTTTGTTTACCCAGCAAACAGATCCAGTTAAAATCAATCAATCATTCAAAGACCATGTAAGCTCACTGCTCACAATGCACACATCGACAAGCATACACAGCAATGACACATATCTTAATGTATAGTATGCAATGCATGGACACCCACATGCACTTCAATATGTTGGCATATAGACGTGAAAGCATGTACATACACACACACACACGCACACACACACACAGAGACCACTCACACCTGCAATCTACCCTACACCAATAACAAGTATCTCCTTGCGTTTGAAGCACGGCTCTGGCATGACATGCAGGCTTCACCATGAACAGCTCTGGATGTTCATGTTTGCTTTTCAATGAGTTCATGAGCTTTCACTGATACCTTTACAAAAGCATGGCATCAAGTCTTGCTCTAAGCACATCTCTGGCACTGATGATTGACAATGGGGGGTAAGGCGGTGGGGGGTAAGGGGGTGGGGGGGTGTGTAGTGCTACAGTATATACTGCACTCCTCTCATTAAAAATTATACCACATAGATTAAAAGGAACTGTAGCTTTAAGTGAAATGCACACTATAATGTACTATTGTTCTTAAAACAGAGCAAATACTGCTTGTAAATAGGGTTTTGATCAAAGCTCCAAACTGTCATTCATATGTAATTTTAAAGCAATAGCCCCCCTTACAACGATCACATTTGAATCAAATATAACCCAAACTGGTATCTATTACTCTGTTTCTCCATAATATTACATTCATTATTATCATTGTCTACAAAGGCTGTGATGTGTATGGCACTGAAGATGTTACAAAAATATAAACATTAACCATAAACATCCTTATGAACGCCAAATATAGAACGCTCAGTCTCGCTGAAGCAATCATGTGGGGGTGATAAAATAGACGTGTCTGACACACACACACACACATGACTCCAAACAATATAATGAATGTGAACTACAGAGATTTGCAAGCCTCCCAGCATAAACCTAGATTTTAGAATTCCCTGGAAGTATTTTGGACTTCTGCTCACACTGCAATGCATGAATTCATGGAGCCATGTACAGTAGGGGAATAAGAGCTGGCCAGGGTAATAAAGACAGCACAGTCAAATAACCAACTTCACCAATGTTCCCATCCTGCTGTCAACGTTTAATACTTATGAATGTATTTATTCTTCTGGAAAGTGCTACAAAGTAGTGTGAACAGCATTAGGCCCACCTTTCCTGAGAGAAGCAATGCGACCCGCTAATATCGGTCTAGTGCAAAGTAATTCTAAAACAACTGGTCAATGTTTCCTTGGATGGGGGTAGGGGGCAATAGCATTGTGAAATAGTTTCAATATGTGTGAGAGTGTTCTACATATTATTCCCTGAGTCATCTCCCTTCAGACCACAAATATTACAGGAACAGTACTGCTCTCCTTCACATCACTTAACTTAATCTCCTCTGCCCAGTGCATGCCTTGTGTATTTACATGGGCCGTGGTTGTCAAGGTGAGGGTCGGGACAGCCGCAAGGATCGCGTAATGCTTCAGGGGGGATGTTTTAAATATTGGAAATAGTCTGCAAGCACTTCTTTTTGTGGCTCTTGGCACACGTTTGCAAACTTCTGACAGTGAACCAGACGGTAAAAATCAGTGTTGATGGAAAGATAGAGATAAATATATTGATATGCAATGGTCAGCAGCATACAGTCGTTTTTAGGATCCTTAGTGTTTTTTATATGATAAATGGAATATAATTATTTATGATGTGCAATGTATATTAGGTATCATCTGCAGTCAGAGCTCCTTCCTTCTTAATCCACTTACTGTATGACAGCCCGTGATTTTACAGTAGCCTATAGGATAGAGCCAATTGCCTACTCATGCTATTTTATCTTGGAAACACCTCAACCAAGATATGCCATGGTAGGTCGTCCTAACATATGAGCTTACTTGCAGGTATTGCTTGATTTAAAGATTGTGTCCATTTCAATTTGGTGCATTAAGAGTCCTCTATCCAATGGTAAAAATAAGCAAGAGATCAGAGAGATGGGCATAAGCCTATAAGACAGTAGTTAAAATGTTGAATCTGATTACATGAAATGCCAAGATAAAAGATACAGTCCGACTACTGTAACCTAGAGGCTGAATAGTGACAAAAGGCTTAAGCTATTTCATGACAGCCTTGCAGTCATGGGATGAAAAAACACTTTTATAGTAGGCTACTTTTCTAGTAGGTCTATAGACCAATTAGAGCCCTAACGAAATCATGCTAAACAGCAAATATTATAGCCTACAGTAATTCATCATTACCCTACCACACCTTTTTATAAACTAAAAGCTTACATTAGCGTATGAGGTCTGGTAAACACCTGTGCCAACCGCCCCAGTTTTATGAATGAAAACTGTCAAGGTCAAAAGAAACTTTAATTTTATATAGAAGGGTACTTTATTATGGCGAAATATCGTATGCGCAACCCGTTAATTCTCAACGTCACTGTAGCCTATAGGCTTGACAGTTGACGCTATGTTCATTGACAACATCGGTTGTTGCCGCAAGAAAATTTTAAAACATTTAGTCAAAGTCACACGGTTGACATTTCTAAAATCAATAGGATAGACACCATAGGCCTACAGTACACTACCAATAGGCTATATATATTTTTTAATTGCACTCACCCGTGGACCAGTCGATTTCTGAGCCGATACTTTTGGTAGATGACAGATTAGCAGAAGTAAAATAAAGTGAGAAAATAAAAAAATAACCAAACTCGGTAGTAACATAATTGATTATAGCCTATGCTACTATACTGAGAGGATCTTGAGAGGAAATGTGTCGGCTACTATCGTTCAGACTAGACAGACTGACGTTCAAAGTCCCAATTTTTGGAAAAGAACAAAACACTTTCCAATGGAAAATAATCTTCAAACTGTGCACGCAGTTTTCCTTCAATTACCTTTACCTATTTCTTCAAAATCTATTCACATATTGCTATCATGGGGAATGAGAACTCATGAATTGATGGTCACGACAGTGACAGATTTTATCCAGTGCGTGAGTCAGCTATCTGCCTCGACACCTACAGGTTGAATAATGTTGGATCCATTGGAACTTCATTTAAAAGCCAGGGAGGACATAGCGATGCAGGCTGACACGTAAAATACCCAATGATCGCAAAGACTAGACGGTAGACCACGCCCCCTTAGTATTAACGACGCTTTCACACAGACACACAAGAGGCTGGCCTCTGAAATGACCAAAAACAGCAAGAGACGACTGATAAAGGACCAAAAGATTTCCAGCTGTGTATCAAAACTGAGGGAGAGTATCAGTAAAGGTTTGGCATTATTAAGGAGAATAATACGCTTTCTTTTAAACCTTTTAACAGACAAAAACTGCAAATCAAGTGTGAGGTCAAATCTTAGACTTTCGTCCCTGTTGAGAACAATATAAAAGCCCAGCATTCTGTGGTCTTGACATTTAGCCTGTACTTGGGTTACAATGGCAAACATCCATTGACAGCAGTCAATAGCTGTCACAAGCACACCAGGAGGTTAGACTGAGTTTGTCATTTCAGGGGTAGGACAAGACATAAATGCCTGTCTGTACTGTTTGTTTATTTCCATACTAATTCTAATTCTAGTTTCAAAGTAGGCTTGTGTAAATAATTGGTCCTTCATCCATTTTCCTTTCCATTTAACAGTTGTATTTAGGCAGTTGATCAAAGACGCCACCACTCACCTCAGCTGCATTGCAAAACACATGTAAAGTGAATTAATAATATACTTGTACACATCCTATAAATGACTTCCCACAAACCTTCAACCTCTGTCTGCCACCATCTTGTGTCTTTCTCCCTCCACCTCTCCCCTTTCAGATACATTGTGTGGCCCATTGAGAGGGACTTAAAAGGAACTAGGAGCGCTTCAAGAGGCTGAGCAAGGGAAACGGAGTGCTGGGTGCAGGTGTCCAGCTCCAGTTCACCAGCCCCTTAGTCCTGTGAAAGTGGGCTTTTAAGAGCTGAAAAGGGTTATCCGGTCACCCCTTTGGTGGAATGGGTGGCTCCCCCCAACCCGTTCCCGGTCTTTGTCCCTATAGATATTATTTAATTGTTGGCTATGACAGTTCAGCTGCGTTTGGAGTGCCACAGTGAAGAGGCCTGTAATTAGAGCTATTGAGCTGCTGGGATTGGCACAATTAGGGTCAGCATTAATGATTTCGCTGTGCACCGGGCGGCCCCTACAAAGGCACATTTAAGGATGGAGAGATTCACAGAGAACGTCAGAGAAAAGGAAAGGGAGGGGGTAGTGGGATAAAAGGGGGGAGTGGGGTCAGTAGGAAAGGCAAGACAGTGTGTTATCCTGGCCATTGCTACCGCATTGGTTCTCAAACAATGGGTTGGAAGGCCCATGATGCGTTAAGTGTGTGTGTGTTGGGGTGAGGGTAGGGTGTAGACTTTATTGGAGATACACTTTATTTATTTATATAATATTCTAATCAAATACTTTTTTAACATTTTGTATTAATGATGTGTTGGGTGAGTGTGGGTCAAGGTTGATTACTTGACCACAGATACAGTAGTTGGTTTGTGGCTGTGCTATCATTACCAGGGTAGTGAGAGGTGGGTTGAGCCTACAACGCGTGCGAGATACCATGTCCAGGGTGGAGGGAGGTGGGTCGTAGGGGAGGGATTGGGGAGAGGACAGCCCTGGGAGTATGGGAATGTTAACGAGATCCGTTTATATATACTTTCCTCTTTCTTCTTTCTCTCCCCTAGCTCCGTCCGGTTTAACCCTACACTCGGACAAAGAAGGCCACAAGTGTTCTGGGGTGTGAAACTGTTGTGGGGAAAGCAAAGCTATACACTTTAATGCTGTTGTCATTTGGCCGCGCATGAAAGAAACTCAGGCCAAAAGAGGAATGAATGAGCATGTTGAAAAGAAATGTAGTTCCCAATTACTGTGGCAGCATTTCCAACCATTCTCTGCCTGCTAACGCCAGCAGCCACATAAGGCAGAAAATTAGCAGGTGTCTGTACACAGAAACAGACACAGGCCACACAGAGGCCTGAAACCAGGGGGGATTAACCACAGATGTTCAATTATGTCAGATGCTCACAGAGTGCAATTGCATACACACTGGCACAAAACTGCACACGCACACACACACACACACCTGCATGTGGGCCAACATACCATTACTCCATTACCAAAAAGACAAAGAGAGTGCTTTCTGAAATGAAATATCACCCTAATGCATATAAACACTAAGGTCAACCATATTTAAATACATCATCATGCAGCTTATTTCTGATATCTTTATTTTCTTTATTGTGATTGTGGTTTCAGAGAAAACACTTAATCAAAGGCTTTTTAACAGACTTGAGAAATACTACTACTTTACAGTAAATATTCTTTTTTTTTTTAGACTATGAACAAAATAAACACATACCACTACAGGTGTGCTAATATGTGTGTGTGTGTGTGTGTGTGTGCGTGTGTGTGTGTGTGTGTGTGTGTGTGAGATAGAGAGAAAGAGAGAGATGTTGAAAGGAAACATTTGCGTTCACACAGAAAGCTCTCTCTCTCCCTTTAAAGTGTCATCTGGATTTAATTTGAGAAATTCCACATATTTTAAATGTATAGGACACAATGTTTACTAGTGCCTGAGAACACATAGCCTTTGGCTGACCAATGTGTATGTGATGCTGGCCTCTTCAAACAAGCACAGACACACACTGACGCGACAACAAGCCTGTTATAATGACAGCATACACAAACACCCAGAATAATAACCACACAATGGCCAAAGTTATACCAAACAGATTAATCAGAGATGTGACAGATTCTAACACAGAATTAATGAGAAGGTGGCCAGAGAGAGAGAGAGAGAGAGAGAGAGAGGGAGAGAGAGAGAAGAGGTTGAAAGGGGCTATTGAGCCTGGATGGCGTGGTCTCGCACCTGCGCGGTCTATTCACCCCACTGTTTACACACTGTCATCCACAATTAATACCTCCCGGGGACTGGGCTGCCCTCCCTCGACAGGGCCCCTGGACCTACCATGGGCCCTTACGGATGTCTAATTGAGCATACCGCTCTGCTGATTGAATTAACAGCTCTGTCTCTGGGACCTTTCCCCTCGCAACGCGGAGGGGGAGAGCATAGGGTCAGAAGGGGGAGTTGTTGAAACTGTCCAGAAAACGTGTCACTTTTTGTTGGCAAAACTGTGGATGGAAATGTGAACCGGGGGCAACTATAGGTCCTCCAGTTTCACAGGACCAGGCAACCCCCGACAGCATGGTACCCAGGGCAAATCATAGAATTATCGAGATGTAATCTATACTGTATAGAATACTCTATGTAGGGTAGGCCTAGATGTGTTAGACTGTGTTTGCTTTAGAATGTTAGTAAGACTAGTCTTACTATATATTTGAGATAGTGAGCTATAGGCTAGTTTTTCAATGTAATTATTATAGGCCTAGGATCACATTCTGGCTTTTTAAGCTTGCTCATGTTCACATCCGTCAATAAGCATATTGGATTCAGGCTAGTGGTTCTATCCACTGGGCGCAGCAGACAAGGCTCTGCGCTGTGTGGCTCACCAGGTCCTCCCGTGAGCTTCATGACCGCGCAGAACCGCTCAACTCTGTGTGAACCCACAGGCCAGGCTGCTGGGGTGACTGCACCTCCTAAAACTAAAACAAAAACAAACAAAAAAAGAAAACAAAAGAAAAGAAAAGGGGGCATGCTCTCTGGTGCGTACCCTCGCACCAGTGAATTGATCCCCGCCGAAAAACCATACCATCCATTGCGTTCTCCAGTAGGTTTCACTCTGTCTCCCAGGCTGCCCAATAAACTGTCACTTGACGCCAGGTCAACATGTTTCCATGGCATTATACTGCCATTCAGTGGTTGCTATATGTAACTACACTCCAGTCAGTGACGGCCGATGGTAAAAGAGTGACTGAGTTAAATTTTTAGGGCAGGGCAGCGCCACTTAATCTAAATCTGACGCTTACAACATCACACTTTCAGGAATAGAATACAACATTATATCTAGTAACCTACATCAGTTTAATTGTAGGCTACATAAGGCCTAATATAAACTAATGTTAATAGGCTTTAATTTGGTCTCACTTAAAATATAGTTTTATTTAACTATATTCTGTATTGTTCAAGATTCTAGATTCAAGATTAATGTTATTGTTCCACAAAGTGGAAGATTTGGCTTGGGCTTCACCCGTGCTGCAGCCATAAAAAGCGACAAACACCTATGCCATACAAAGGTGTTAGTATAATAAATAATTAAAAACCTACAGCAAATCACCAGTATACACCATAGATGTCTCAATTAGAAGCAATCATATACTTAACCCCTTCAATGAAGATTGTCTTGTCGCTATTTAAGATTATAATTGACACTGGGATAAATTAATTCTTAAACCTATTTAACCTATTGGGGGACTCTGAGCCTCCTTCCATTGGACAGTAACTAATGCTCAGCATGAAAAACGTGTGTTGGGTCCGTTACTATCCTCTTGGTCTTAGGATAGCCTTTTTGTAGGTGGACTCCAAGGAAGAATGTCACCCCTATGAGTTCCCAACCAGCATCAACTGGACCAATTTGAACCTTAGTTGAACAGAGAGATTACCAAACCAAGCTGTGATGCCATATGTGATAAAGCTGAACTGCCTGAAAAAAATTAAAATACATTTATGCAGAAAATGCAGCCGTTGTTGCAGTCTGCTGCAGATACTATCCACATGGATGTTCCAGGTTAAAGAGTTCAAAATAAAGGAGTTAAAGAGTTAAAAATAAGTAAAAATACCAATATATTTGTACAGGGACACTTGAATTGTTCCGTCAAATACCATCTCCTCAGTCTTTTTGACATTCAAGACAAAGTAGTTGTCCTCATCACACCATTACAAAAATGTATAGGCCTACCTCTGAGTAGTAACCCAATAGCTCATTGTCTGTTATCATCACTAAATGAACAGGAAAGATATGCTTATGTTTGAAAAGGTTATAGGCCTAAAGCAGTTATATGCAGAATTTTAACTTTGCTATGTAGGCATGTGCATCACTTTATAACAACTTATAACAGCCCTATAAATAGTAACTTGGTTTTAAGGTATTCTATACCGCTTAGTTCAAAGGGACAAATGATGCTAGTTTAATTGCAGTGTGCTGACTGTATTTTCGACATCTACAAAGTAGGCGGAGCTTATGGCCGACGATATCTAGGGATGCTGAAATAGCAGGTGGAGGGTAGGGTACCGTTAATTTTACTGTGCATTTGAAGAAAGATCGTAAACTGATTCAAATGTAGATTATAGTATAGAATGTATTTTACAGAAACGTTTGTGTTTCGTTAGGGGGATATTTTTCTATAGTTTGTTTTAGATGTGACCGCACGCTACGTCGTAAAGACACAGAGGGACTGTGAAAGACACCATCTGTTTCTGTCGTGTACGCTTGCTGCAGCGATGTAATGTTCCATCGTTGGGTCGACGGCGAAAGCCTTTTTATCTGAAACCTGATATTATGCGGGGACCAAAGGAGGCTGCACGGATTCTACTGGAACAAAGTATCCCTTTGGAAAACGTTTTACAAACTGGCAGGTCAGTCGATTTGGAATGATGCTGAATTGCACGAAATGCCTAGGCTGGAACATTTTCTCGTTTTTAGGTCTATAAACAGATGCAATATTGCTAGTTGCTGTTAGATTTTCGAAATGCATATTTCTAAGATATAAATAAAATCACGCATTAAATAGCCTATGTCTGAAACCATTTAGAAAAGGAACCGTTTCGAGTAGGCCTGCGTATATTTACCAAATAGAAAGGCCTCTGCTAGTGGGGGCATTAAGAGCTTAAGTTAGTGAACAGGAGCAGTGATCTCTAGGCTATAGTAGCCACAGTTTCCCATAGCCGAGGATATATATTATTTCACACATCGCTATATTTTACATTTTACACATCGCTATATTTTAACCTATTTGTTGGCTGCTCCAGACTGCGTGATCTAGAGCGAAACATACGAGTAATTATTTCAACCTAGTAACTCTTCTAAAAATAGACTTCCTATTAGAAAGATGTGTTTTGTTCATGTTATGTAATTACCCTGAAGGGAAACATGTCTCATCTGGTGTGAGCATGGAAGCATGCATTTTATAACCTCCCCCATGCACTGCATCTCATCTTTCATAGTAGAGCTTATGAATACTATGCAGTACTGTAGTGTCCTTAGTGACATGCACCCCTCATGGAACACTCTCCCTCCTCCCCTGCAGTGTCCCCATCAGCCAACAATGGTGGACCCCTCGGAGGTTGAGGATCAGAACAAGGCCCACAAAGGCCCTCAGCTGGACGCCCCAACTGTGTCCAGCGAAGCCCCATGGCTGCCAGAGGACAACAGGGATGTCGTGGCAACCGACGAGGACGGGGACGCCGGCTTTGAGACACCCCCTACTGGCAGCTTGGAGCCCAGCCCCTGCCACACTGCGGCGCCGGCGTCTCCGGAGAGCCCCGCCCCCCCGGCGGAGCCCAAGCTGCACCTGGACCTGTACAACTTTGACTCCCCGGCGGCCGAGGGCAGCCGCTACGTGCTGACCAGCCCCCGCTCCCTGGAGGCGTGCGCCCGCTGCGGGGTCAAGCCCGTGGAGCTGCTGCCCCGCCCGCTGGCGGAGTTCGCCCGCGAGGCGCCGGGCCGCTCGGTGCGCGTGGCCGCGGGCCTCCTGGAGGTGTTCGAGAGGGAGCGCCAAGGAAAGCTCCGGCAGTGCCGGGAGGAGAGGGAGCGCATCGTCAGGGAGGAAACGAGAAGGGTGCTACAAGCTGCGGTCAACAGCAGCACCATTCCCTCTGTGGGTGAGCAGCAGCACACGGTCACCTCTGGCTCCTCCCACCCTCCCAAAGCTGTGCCAGCCACCTCTAGCTCCGCCCCCAGCGCTGGAGTGTTAGCTCACACCTGTAAAACACCACTGTCGTCTACAGCCTCGCCTAGCAGCCTCATCCGCTCCCCTGACTGTGTGTCCTTTAAAACGGGCCCGCTGAGCTCCGTGGGTTCCTCCCACAGGAGCCTTCAGCATGGGCCTGCATTCTCCTCCGTGTCGGTGCACGTCAAAGCCAGCCAGCCTGTCTCTGGTCCCCCGCCCGCGGCCAGGAGGTCCCCGGGGTGCAAATCTGCAAACACCTTCCCAAGATCGTCCCCGAGAGCCCCCTCCTTTGCCCGAGCCAACTCCATGCTGTCCTCGGTGTCCAAGCCCGCCTCGCGGAGCCCCGTTGCCGCGCCCCCTGCCAACGGCACGGCAACGGGACCCGGCTTCCACCAGCACAACGGACACCTGGGCCTCCACGTCCGAATCCAAGGGAAGAGCCACTCTCTGGAGTCCCTGCAGCGGAGGACAGACTCCGCCACCACCACCACCACCACCACCACCACCACCTGCACCTCCTCAGAGTCAGGCGCCTCCTCTTCCTACAGCTGGGAGGGGCCGCGGGACCCCTGGGACAAGACCGCCAGCCCACGCGGCCGCACCTTGGCCACCTTCAACTCCCTGCTGGGCCGCAGTCTGAGCCTGGGCGACCTGAGCCACTCGCCCCAGACCACCCAGAAGGTGGAGCGCATCGTGCGCGAGGTGAAGCGGCGCGGCCTGAAGGCGGTGCCCGAGCGCGACCGCAAGATCGCGGCGCTGATGCTGGCGCGCTACCAGGAGGAGGACATCAGGAGCCAGACGCGCTACGTGGCCCACCTGCAGTGGGACAGCCAGCGGCGCATGGACGAGCTGAGGCGCGACGCCGAGGAGCGCGACAAGCAGCGGGCCGTGCTGGAGTGCCAGCGGGCGTGGCACTCACAGGTGTCGTCGCGGCAACGTCGCCTCAGCCAGCGCGAGAGGGAGTGCGCCGCCGAGCGGCTGCGTCAGGTGGAGGAGGGCGAGGGGAGGCGCAGGGAGCTGGCAGAGCAGCAGGAGCGCGCCAGGGTGCTGCGTCTCCAGCAGGCGGTGCGTGACGAGAAGCAGAAGAAAGCCCTGCAGGAGCACAACCTGAAGGCCCTGGAGGAGGAGCGGGCGGCCATATTGGAACAGGAGAGGCTGCTCCTGGAGGAGAAGCTGACCACGGCCGAGCTGAAGAGGCAGGAGAAGGAGCACCGGGCGCAGGAGGAGCGGCGGGGCCTCAACCAGGCGGAGAGGCGGCGGCACGCCGCGCTCACACGCGAGATCTCCCGCCGCGAGGAGGAGGAGCGCGAGGGGGCACGGCGGGCCGCGCAGGAGAAGCTGAGCCGCTCCCTGGAGAAGCACGAGCGGCTGGTGGAGCAGCGCGGCCAGGAGCTGAGGGAGAAGGCGCGACGCGAGGAGCGCCAGATCCAGAAGGCGCGGCGCGCGGCCGAGCGCAGGGAGCGGCAGCAGCGGCAGCAGCAGGAGGCCCGCGCCCGGGAGGCGGAGAGACGAGGCCAGCAGGCGGCGCTGGTGGCCGAGGAGAAGGCCCGGGAGAAGGCCCAGCGCGCCGTCCAGAGCCGGCAGGAGAAGGAGAGGCTGCAGAGGCTCAACCGGCAGCGGGTGGAGGACGAGGAGAGGCAGAGGCGCCTGGAGCTGCTGCAGTCCATCGAGAGGAAGCTGGAGAAGAGCGAGCAGATCTTCAAGGAGAAGCGGGCGGTGCTGGAGAGCGCCCGCTCGGTGGCGCGCGCCTCCTTTCATGTGCGGGACAGGGTGCGAGAGGAGACCAACATGCGCACCTTCGACAAGATGGCCCTGGATGCCCAGCTGAAGGCTATCCTGGATGAGAAGTGACTTTTTGCTCCGGGCCTTCTCTATGGCCACCGCCAACAGCTTTATCCCAGCCCCTCCCATGTTATGGTCTCATGTTCCTGACGTCTTCACACACTCATTGTTTTGACCACATTTCTATTCCATCAGCCTCCAACTAAATATATCATAAAAACAGACACATTAAAGTTGAGTTGTGTACAGTGGCTGTAACAGCACATCAAGCTACAGCAACTGTTGCAGCTGTTGCAAATGATCACGTTTTATCCCCACTGGCCGTACCCACACAACCACTCACACAAATACTCTTTCTCTCGGCTCTTCGGAGGTCCTGGCACGCCCATGGAATGAAAAGAAGAATGAAAAGAAGCATTGTTCACCAGCAAGCACAACTCCATGACAACAGCAGAGACTTTCAAGGAAGCCCTCCCTAGAAGCTACATGGAGCCTAGGAATGGCAGGAAATAGATGCCCCTACCTACCGGGGCTGCACACTCTCTATACAACACCTAACCGCTGACAGTGCAGCTGAACAGCACAGCAGGGCCACCAGGCAGGCAGGGGATTCTTTGCACAAGCCTGGAGCTGACGTCAGCCAGCAGGAGACAGTGATGTGCCCTGAGATGGACAGCTGCCTCCCTGCACTCAGCAGCACGCCACACAGGTAACACTGCTCCCTGAAAGCAATGCAGCTGGTCTAGGTCAGTGGAGTTGACATACTGAACATCATAAACATTATGTAATGTGACATACTGTAACATTATATATATAAATATACTGTGAATGTATACAGTATAATATATGCCATTATAGTGACTCGGGTCTGATCTTTTCATAGAGTGTGACCCGGTGTGACCAGGCCAGTCCAGTATATTTAGACTTTGTGTACTCCATGGTTGTAGCTCCTGCCCTCCAGATCCCCAGATGTCTGCCCTAACTCACTGTTGTGTTTGAAGATGGAGTGTGGGGCATCTGTAGGGGGAGTCTATTAAAATGTGAGACATGCAGCTCTCAGGTATGGGTATTGCTAAAGTAAATTAACAACGTTTTCATGCAACAACGTTTTCATCCAATTCAAGAGAAGTGAGAAGTGTCTCTTTAACTCACTGTGCTGGTAGACCATTTGTTCCAGTGGGCAGTTTTGATTTGTCCAACATAAACATAATACATAAAACTCATTTTTCAGACACAACATAACATAAACATAACATAAACATGGTTTCAGACTAGAGGTTTTCACAGGCCCAAGATTCACTCAAAGCTTTATTAATATCAAGGCATTTTATTCCGTCCATACAACTCATACAATGTTTTTTAATCCTTACTTCAACATATTGGCCCCTTTTCTGTATTATTCATGGTGTTCATTTATCAGTCCTGATCTGTGCATACAAATCAAATATCAGAAAAATAAATACAACATTTTCCAGTGGTTTGGTCTCTTGTCTTGTCGTGCAATTTAAAAAATGTTTTGCAGAAACATTCTTAAATCAATTATTTTCATAAAGAAGTGATTATACAAAAAGATCTGGGTGTGTTATTATCTATATACCGTTTATGTATTCACTCAGTCCCTGAACAATTTAGTGAATTATTACTATTTATACTTTTCAATTAGTTACTATTTATTTCATTGTTAGATGTTCAAAAGATATTCTACTCTACTACTATTCTGGATATAGACTTAATTATATTTCTTAGTGAAATCACATCAGAAAAATGTAAAAGGTTTTAAGAGAAGGACAGCTAACTGATATACGGGTATTTCCTTTTTTATATTTTACAGTAGATTGTACTCATACTCTAGTCTAAATGATTTTATGAAGAGAACTTTCAATCCTCAAAAATAATATGGTTTGGTTCACAATGGTTCGACTACAACCCTTGATGCAGGTTTTCATTCTAAGCTACATCAGGTTATCGTTCATTTTCTGTCAGTAATTACTCATCCTGGGTGGAATGCTAGTTTAATCATGAGTCAGTGGCCGCCTTCATGCTATGAGAGGTAAAGCTAAGGACCTTAGGATCCTTTCCTCTCACCGGCCCCCCCACTGTTCCCCTCCCTGGCCTCTGCGTTACGCAGCGTGGCATCCTTGCTGGCGATGATCTTGTACACGCGCTCCCTGAAGCTGTCGTCAGACGTCAGCCGCCGTGCCGTCTCCCGCAGCTCGTCCATGCCACCCCCGTCAGCCAGGGACACCACGTTGGACACCACGTGGGACACGGCGAAGGACTGGGAGTGCTTCACTGCGACGGAACAGACACATGTTGACAACACCACACAGCCACACTGCTGCAGTAGTAGTGTTTAAGAGAATAGCAATGCCTGGGTTTGTAAAAAACAATGTCTTATTGGTTCAAAGTAGTTCAATAGTCTGCTAATAACTTGTTTGAAACATGTTGCCTTTACAAAACCTATTATTTTTTATAGATAACAAGAACAGTAATAACGGCAGTTATTATTCTATAGGAACTGTTATTGTAATAGATGTATTTGCGTAACACGTATTATTTTCATTATAACATGTTTAATGTGTTTTTATATACTTTAGGTGCAAGACCGCCCACATATAAATATAAATGACATTGGGCATAAAATACGTATACTGTGAGACTTACACCAGCGGCGGCTGGATGATTTCCTCTGAACTCTGCAGCTGTTAATTCTGCGTGCAGCAGCTTTATGAAGATACACAGCGTTCTTCATTATGGAAGGGAGCTTCGCCTCAATCTCTGCTGCGCAGATGCACTCTTCAAAGAACTCTGGAGGACACAGAAACAATTCCTATGTCTAGTTACACAGCTGCTGTTGTATTCCATACAGTTGATTGTTTGTGTACTAAATAACATGTCTATTATGATAATATACATGATTACATAGTGTACACAGCATGATTTTCAAGAGCATAATGGTATTGTTATTTGATGTGAAAATAAACAGAAATTGACACAAATAGTGGTGTAAAGTCAGTGTTTGAAACATGTAATTCACAAGTAGACCAGAGGGGGGCAGTCAGTCCTCTGCATGAAGTGATATCATTTTGTGCAATGCAGATCTGACTGAAAGAATCTATGAACTAGATGTGTACCAAACAGGTGTGGTCTCATTCTCAGGCCACACTGGTACATAAACCAGTAGACACAATGGAGACACCCACTCCTCAGCTGGCTCACATCTCCCTTCATCCTCTCATCTCGCTCCCTGGTGTGCTCCATTGAGCACAGGCCTTTCTCCAGGTCCTGTAGAGCCTGCTCGGCTAGCTTCAGCCTCTGCTCCAGCGCCACCTGTGACTCCATCTCTGCCTGGAACACACCACAGGGACCACAAGCAGTGCAGCGCTCTGAAAAACTCAACAGGATGTTTGGTTTGGTCTGACTAACGACTACAGTGCTGCTTCACAAACGCATCAATAGCCCCTCTACAGCGATACGGTATGGGACCTGTTCCATTACACGTACCAAACTGGAATAGGATTCTGTGTAAACACAGTAAAATCACCCCAGCTCTGAGCCTGACTCCACCCACTGCACAACTTAGAAACATGCTAATGTATTCACGGAGCTGAGTGAGGGGAGGGGAGGGGCTGAGATGGCGTTAACATTAGTTGATGTTGATGACGCACGAGCGGACCAAGTGTACCAACCAAGTCCTAAGGCGATTTTTAGCAGATATGACCTGTAGAACCATTTTAACACCAAAATATCCGTATTTTATTTTATTAACACCAGCATGTATAGATCCCAGTGCAGCCTTATTGTTTAGTTTACACTCGAAGAACACAATTTAGGGTGCAGTTACATTTTAAGGCTTCTAGACTAAACACATGGCCTGGGTTAAACTGTGTATCAGGAATGAAGGCTCATGTTCACACACTGCTGGCCAGTAAGAATGTTGTATCTTGACCATGAAGAAAGTCCTACCAAGGCAGAAGGAGTTCCCACAGTACACTAATCACATTATATGTCTTCGTGTTAATGGAGCTGGGAATAAGGAAGGCAATGAGTAGCTGAGGAGATATTTCCAGTATGCTGCTGTCTGAATAACATTATATTTATTACCTCCCTGAGGTGACATTCTCAACTTGACTGACTTGATTTCTTAACACTAGTTGTTCAGTGTTAGAGGTTTTGGTTTGGAGTGCTCAATAACTGATACTGGTCTCTACTCCTCCCCTACAGCGCTACAGGCTCACACTATTCTCTTCCCCTCCCCAGACCACCGTTGTGTCTAAAACATACTGCAGAGTGATGTGTGAAAGAAATGTGGGGTTCTTATGGGCGCTGTAACACAATTGAGGAATGTATCTTTAATGACATACTACTGTATGTCATTACTATATGTCACTGTATGTCTGTGGCTGAATTTAGACAAAATAAGTCAATATATAATATAATTCTGTTCTCAGGCAAGTGATTATAAGTGTCAGAAGGCAATTAGCTTTGTAAAAATAATACATTAATTACATGTTAGAACGGATAATGTAATATATAAAATGATGTTGCATAGAAATATTGAAATATCAACATTATAAAGATCATGTTTTATTCGTTATTTATTATTTATATAGATGCATAGCTATTATATCACATAATATTTTTTAATGTTAACACCATACCTACAATTCACTAAATCACCATGGAAACAAAGCCAGGTTTGGTGTCATAGCTCTGTAGTCTGGCCTATACAGTACTGTACTGTACCTCCAGCTCAGCCTCTGTCTTCTGCTTGTCCTCTGTCAGTTGGTGAAGGGACTGCTGCAATGTCCTGGCATGAGAGGAGAAGAACTCCCTCTCCTCCTGAAGCTCTTTGGCCCGCTGCTCCTTCTCCCGAAGCCTGTGGAGAAGGAGGAGGTGAAGTAAGGAGGGAGAACCCGCTCAATATATAAAGACGTTACACTATATTACATAATGTACTGTAACATTACATTACATTGTAATACAATAACATGACATACCAGTGTAACATAACATGTTTCATGTAATGCATGAAACGTGTTATGTTACATGTTGTAACATAACACAATGTTACACAAGAACATTACATAATGTAACGTACTGCACATTGTAACATAATAAAAATATTCTGCTTTAACACAATGTAACAACAAAATGTATCACATAGAAAAATATGATTTGTCCACACCTAGTTTCCACTCCAATAAAACCAGGTGTAGATCTAAGGAGTTTTACAAATGTCATGTTACAGTACATGCCATTCAGTTTGATGCTACAGTACTGTCAGGCAAAGGCTGACATCACTTATGTGAATATCTGTCACTCTCAGTGCATACAGTTGCAGAACATTAGTGCTACAGTCAATAGCAGCTGTTGAAATAGCTCACTGGTGCAGATCAATAGGAGGCTCGTCTACGGATCAATACACATTTCCAGTTGCAGTTCCATTGTCTGTTCCATTAGCACAGCGGAAGCCCTACAGCCAGACGGCTAACCTCCTGAATACCAAATAAAAAACCTAAACTACTACTTAGGCATGGGATGATATTAAACAATTATATCACGATTATCCTGGCCAAAATAATTGCGATAGACGATATTATCACAATTATTTATTATTTTACTAATACTCTTAAAATGGCACTAAAACATATCGAAATCACTTAATCATAAATTGTTTTAAGAAACAATCATTTTTATTATCATGACAAATATGTACTATATATATGTACTTTTTAGTCTTTTTGTTTTGAAACCAGTATTTCAACTAATTTGATATATATTTTTTATGTGGGGGACACAATGGGCAAGCCGAGCCTTCAGCCATGGTGGTGATTGACTGGAAAGATGCAGGGTAATAAATAAATGACTTAATCAATACAATTGGACTGTACAAGTGAGCTAGACAGCTTTTTTTAAGTCACTTGTGAAAATATTAATACTTATGTGAGGATATTCATAATTATCACGATATTAGACATTCACCACCATACGATTATTGACAGTATTTATATTGCGATAAAAGATAATATCGTATATCGTCCTATCCCTACTGCTACCATATACTATAAGCTACAGTATAAATCGCCCATTGGTGAATATATTTAATGCATAGGAAAATATAGGCATGTAAGATTTAGTACAGGTGTAGTCTGCTGTCTATAGAACATGTTGAACTACATGTTTTATTGTTCACTCTCCTCATATGGGACGTACTGGTGTTCTGCCTGGTCTTTCTCCTTAAGCAGGAGCTTCATCTGCTCCTCAATGTGATGAAGCTCCTGTAGCAGTTCCACCTCGTCTTCAGCTCTCATACAGGCCGACTGGGAGCTCTCTCTCTCCGCAACTATAGCTTGCTCCTGTTGCTCCTTGACCCCCAGCAGCTGTAGAGTCCTCTGTTTCTCTTCAGACAGCTCCTGCATGGAATACATAGTGTCAAGAGGTGGCGGCTGCCTCATGTATGTGCATTGGATGTATGGTAAATAGGGCTATCACCTGGACACAAGTACAGCAGTATTAGCCCAACATTCATACCTGGATAGATGTGTGAAGCAGCGTGGTTAAGCAGCTCAGCTCTTCTTTTTCACTCTCCACACCTTTCAGGGACTGAGCCGTCCCTTCCAGATCCCTGTCAACAACAAACACAGTGTTCCCAGTGGCTCCAATGCTCCTGTATGACCACAGCATTGTGCCGTGGTGCTGCTGAATGGATGCCGTGTCAGGCCTACATCTTGATCTGCTCCTGCTCGGCCTTCAGCTCCAGCACCACCTCCTCAAACTTCTGCTTTTCCTCCTCTAGGACCTGGTTCAGACGCTCCAGCTCCTGAAATAAACACACAACACACACACACACTGCTGAAGTCACACAATACATACACACATTCCCACATACATGCACACAGTAAGGTTTGTGAACCTCCCACCTCTCGCTGAGCTATTTGTTGGCTCAACTCCTCTGTCTCCTCCATCAGTTTATCTGTAAAAACACAATGCTGTCACAAACAGCATTGTCGACAGCTGGTGTAATTTATCCCAACTCTCTATTACCCATTACCCAGGTATTCCTGTTTTTCTTTGGTCAGCTGGAGTCCCTGAGCCTCCAGGCTTTCAATCATGGCGCCCCCCAGCTGGGCATTCCTCCACGTGCTGTGCATCAGAAACACCTCAGTCATTTAAGACATGTGTAAGCATCCCCTTCCCAAGGTATTTCAGTTTGGGCCTGTGTTTGGAACATCATCCACACATCGTCACCATTTTGCACACCCTCTTTTACAAATGTGTTTTCAGTACGGAGTTGCCAGTCTGGCGAGCAGAGGAGGCATTACATTGGTACATTTTCGTTTACCCAATTGGTGGGAATCATTCAAGCAAATTTCCTACTGTATGTTTCTGGGAATCCCAATTTATTTAGTACATACTTTTTCAGTTGAGGTCTAATGTGCAGTGGTGACTCACTATGAAGCTGTGGTCTATGGTAATGGTGGTTTGGTCAGTCACTGGTTTCCATAAGATACTTACACTTTCCCTGACTCCTGCATAATCTCAAGCCACTGGGCCTGATCTTCCTCTGACTCAGCAGCCAGGACAATGGTTCCCTGGGGATGGGAATGTTGAATATAGAATAGAATTGAGTCTGTTTAGTACTGAGGCTCTTAGTTTAGTTTAGGGTGAACCGCATTAGTTCTTATCAGCAGTATCTGTATCTGAGTACTGTAATCAATATCTGATTACATTCATATTTGGTTAGCAGCAACTAGCAGGTATAGTAAGATCTTAATGGGGCAGAAAACCAGAAGAAAATATTGATATATTCTCACAGTGAAATCTTCCAGGTTGATGACCATGGCAAATGGCATGCCCATGTCTTCATTAGCTGTCACAACACACCCTCCCAAGGGGATGACACCCTAACACACACGCACGCACGCACGCACACACACACGCACGCACACACACACACACACACACACACACACACCAAACATTATATTGGATTGTTCCATCTCAGTCACTGTCTTAGTGCGTTATAACTTGTTTTATCACTGGAACAACAATCTGGGCTAATCATTTACAGTATATCAGCAAATTGCTAATATATTATAGAGCATATAGATGGCCGTACAGTATAATGTATACTGTCATTGCACTCTCATTTTTCTAACTGTATTTGACAAGAATTGTGAATGTATGTATTTCATTATGTTTTGAAATTTAACATGGACCTGTTTTAAATGGGATTATTTGACCTTCTAAAGTGACCTTGGGGTGGATGTTGAAGTATCTGTTGGTCTCAAAGCTTTTTTTCTCGCTTTCTGCATAGTAGAGCAAGAAGCTGTCTTTGATAATGAAGAATCTGAGCCGAAGAAGACAGAACATCATAATAACACAAGATTGATCCTGTCGACATATAGCATGCTGGGTATTATAGAAGTTATGGACAGGTACATTAATTGATTTATACAGTACACATACTTTTATCTGATATCCATTAGCACTAATGAGGTATACATGCAAATCTTCCTATATACTGCATTTCTATACATTCATCAAATCAGACTAATTGTGCTAGCCTTTCTACTGTTTTTAACTTATCTGTTCTAACATTGCAATAGTTTGTAGTGTTCGTATTACAGTATGCAATTTGAACTCAAATAGAAATAGTATCTAAACATCTTATAATAATGTTACCAGCCAATGCTAATGCTAAAGTTAAAGCGCTAAATAAGCTTAATATTTGTTTACAGATCACTTCCCATTTTCATTTTGGCAAGCTACTTTTTTCAACTGGCAGCAAACCAATTGGCAAGCTATCATCAAGCTTGATCTTCTAAAATGTCATTCAACTCAATACCGTAATTATGTGAACTTTCTTATATTGAAACAATGACTGACTGTCAGGTTGAATTACTTATGATGTAGCCTACAGAACAGGCATATTGTCTATTCTGTATATGCCTATAGTTTAAACAATATTTAATAACATAATTTAGTTTATATGGGAAATTTTAAAGGGTCAAGACCGATGATAGTTTGTCAGTTGAAATGGCAGTTGGCCAGTATGAAAATGTTAAATGATATGTAAACAAATATAGAGCTAATTTAGCTATATCTTAGCTTTCTTCTATTGCCTTCCTCTTCATCTCCATTGAAATATAAAAGTTACTACCCCTGCCTGATTTCTGCTAAATGACACACCCTGTCACAAGCTGATTTGTTCTGATTTGTTCTGAAAGCCAGATATGTAGAGCAGCCTTGAGCTACCCAGGACTGACGTCAAGCTCACCTCCGGGACCACTTGGCTGAGGGACGTCCGAAGGGCCTCTTCCAAAGAACGCCATGTAGCTGCACCTTGGTGCTGATGTCCAGCACTTCTGTGTCCGTCTGCTCCATGGACGCCCAGGGAGACACCAGAGAGTTCCTGGACGAGGAGGAGAACATCCTGGCTGGCTTCCCTCTGGGAGGGGGGGCGGAGCTGGGGAGATAGGCATTGCTGGAATAAAAATAGACCATTACTGACAATAACGCCTCCGTCCCCCAACGCCACGCTGACACATACAAACCCACAATGTAGTGGTGGGGAATGATCAGCTGTCGATATCGTCCTGAGCTGGAGGCAGAGTGCACATTGCACAGGAAGAGGGCTGGGACAAGGAGAGATGAGGAGGGAGGGGGGATGGGCAGGATAGAGAGAGAAGCTTCAGGAATGAGTTGCTAAATCTGGTTTCCTTGGATCCTCACAGCCCAGAGATGCTGTCCTTTAGATCAAAAGCAGGGAGAGGGGCTTCATCTCCTGGCAGGTATGGCTCCATCGGCCCATCCCTCCTCAAGAGAACATCTGCAGTTAGCTGAACGGCCCCTGCGGCAAAGAGCATGCCAAGTGAAACAGGCACACTCATCAGATTATTGTATTGATCATGTAACATGGAGTTAATTGAAATATTATTTAGTTAAAATGAGTGATCCTGCTGGAGGGCAGAAAGCCCTGGAACATCTTTCCATGTTATATTTCAGAGAAATGCACAATGATCTCTATTAGGTTATATTCTGGCATCAGTGAATGTAATGACTATGCATCAAACTCCACGCCAATATATTGTATGGCTATGGCCCATGGATCAACAGCGTATATTATGGTGAATAAAAAAACACAATTCTTTAATTTTGATATGGCCGTGTGCTAAAAGTGTTCCAATATAGAAACAACACATGCAACATATTTTTCCAGTACATGATGATTTAGGGGTGCCACCGCACATCTGTTTTTGTTGGATGAAGTGGTTAACAGTGCTCAATGGTCGCCATGGAGATCTGAGGTAAACAATACTACAGCTCAAGAAAACTGAGGTGATCTTTCTGTTTGAGGTTTGTTTTCTGTGTTGGGTATGCATTATTACATATCATATCTGTAGTTGTGTCTTTGTATACTTATTTATCATAAGTCATTTAAGTCATATTTATAGGCATTTGGTGCTCATTACATC
>JAODUH010000015.1:635911-653268 GCA_027564835.1 Typhlichthys subterraneus | reverse complement strand
TTGTTTACCATGCACAATAATGATGTATTAACTATGTATTATATATTTTGTTAGAACACTAAGCTAAAAGGTTTACACTTTGTATTAACGCTCAAAGACTAAAATACTTCAGTTTAAACAAAAAGTGTGAAATTATCCATTGGTCTCTCTTTCATAGCTTACATACTAGCCTTTTAAGGTTGTGTTATTTCTTCAAGGAAACTAATAAGAATTAAAGCATTGATAGCTCTCGGCTATTATTATCCTGGAGAGCTATTATAAGACCAGTCCAAATTTATATTGTCCAGGGAGAAAGCGTTTTGACAGCTACCACGACAGTAAAATAAAATGTTGTTTGAGGCAGCTTTTTTGAATTGTTTCGTGTAACTGTCAAGTTGCATGGAAATTAATTAATGTAATTTGCAACCTGCAACTAGTTGCATTAAGGCTTCCTTGTGTAAGCTAGCCTAAGTGACTAATGTTAGTCTTGTAACATAACAGGTAGTTGAAATGAGCTCATATTTGTCCCTGTAAAATTAATGATACTGATAAAGTAGTGCCATGAACCTCAAGACAAAGCCATGTTTATTATAGACGGCTTAGACAGGAAGTCCCGGCCCATACTCACATCAATCAACAAACTTTACATTACCTTGTGCACACACACGCACACGCACACGCACGCGAGCACACACAAACACACACACACACACATACACACACACACACACACAGCTTTGAAGGTGTGAGGATTCATTATGATTAACCGCAGGAGGAATGTCTGTTGAACAAGTTGACACAACGTGGCACAGATCTGGTAACAAATGACCTCATCTTTGGCACTTGGAGTTCACCCAAACAAGCTTCATAGCCCAATACCAACTAAGGCATACATTCCATAATTGTGTCATTCAATGAAAAATATGAGAGCACACGTTCCACTATTTTCAATGTCACGGCTGATTTAGCAGAATTAGAGAGAGAGAAAAATACGCAAGGAGCTGTCAGGAGTCCATTTCAAACATCTTTCTGGAATAATTTCACTGGTCCAACATTTAATTAAGACAGCTGGGAAAAACATCACAATGTTATATTTACCCAAACTCCATTATCTGGTATTGGGATTGTGATTTCCACAGAATTCATCAAATTCTTGTAAATGGAGTTAGGAAGTTACTAGCAGACCCAGCAGAGTAAAGCCCACTCCTCAACAAAAACATTCACAAAAAACAAGTCTCTCTCTCTACATGAAAAAGGAAGTATGCGCTTTTAACGAGATTCATTGACTTTATCAATCAATTCCACCTGACTTCCAACTTAATTCTCCAAAAGAAAAATATAGAGCCAATCAGGTGTTACCATTATGCTTCAAATGGACATATAATGATGTACCTCTGTCATTAAACATACACTGCAAAAGGTGAGTGGGTGAAGGGGACCTAGTCAAGGCTATGCTTGGGATTGATGTCTCATAATGGGTTGTGGTGAGACAGTTTGGCGGTCCTCCACAGCCAGGCACCCCCCACTACAGCTAGACACAAACCACTGCCTCAGTGCTATGACAGATGCAGACATAATGACCAGGGTTTCAGAGCATCATTGAGATGCTTGATACAGTCGGGGTCTAGCTGATCTGCCAAGCTATAACGCACCACTTACTGTAGGTCTATCGCCAGGTGGTGCTTTGTTTTACATAATAGAGAGCGTAGAAATAAGTCACATTCTGTATGACGGTTAAATGAGCACAAGCCATGTGAATGTGATAGCTCCAACTATCTGTCCACACAATGTGTTGAAACAAACTCACCGTTACATGTACCGTCCTCTCCAACCCCATAGCCCAACATACATGGCGTGTTGCTTCTGACTATGGGGTAGCTGGGCTCCACGGGCCCCGGGGGAGGTGGTCGGAAGGTGTCCGGAAAGCCCACTGCCGTGTCGGGGTAGAGCGGCTCTGGGGGCTCCGGTCTGTACTGCTGCATGTAGGAGGTCCTAGGAATGCACAGGTAGCCCCCATTCTGGTTGACACAGCGCATGTCCCCCCGGCAAGCGTCAGGCAGCGTGCGGCACTCATCCAAATCTGGAGAAGTTAATTTATGTTCAGAAAAATGTTGGTTCATCCATTGTTGCCTTCAACATCTGTGTTCCAAGAGGATGACCAACATAGTCTACATGAAATTAGGACACTTACCGATACACTGTCTCGCCCTGCGGTCATAAGCAAAACCTTCTGTGCAGGTCTATGGGAAGATTATGAGTATTCTCGTTATGGCTGCAAAGTTACTGTTTTGTTACTACTGCTAATTTATTTATTCTGTTTCTTGCCTCGTTTAAGACCCATAATATCAGGGAACACAATAAAATATGATATTTAAAGCTGCCTTTTATTACAACTGTTAAATGTCTAACCTGTTATTATAGGCCTATGTGCATGGCACATATGAACATAGATTTAGAATAATTAATTCACTGAATGAATGGTCTATGTAAGGAAGCATTTTACCTGACCATATCCCCGCTGTAGCCAAATTAGAGAAAACACCAGGGTTGCCAACATTCTAGAGAAAGGAAATGTTGGATATTAAACATCCATATAGGATAACAGGGCTAAACACATTGCCAGCATCCCGTTACTTAGGAAATGTCTTATCTACGGAGTGAAACATTAAAAGCATAAAACAATCCTCACAAACGTACTAACCTTGGAGAAGAACGCAATGTCTGGCCACGTACTGAAAAATACATGGTTTAAAGTTTCTATGTAATCTTCTATAAGGAAAGCTTCTGACGGCTGGGTTCTCTCCAATCCCTTTGCTACTAGACAGGGAGCAAAACGAACACGCTCGTAGAGCTCTCTCCACCCCTAACAAACAATGCGCCTTTACGCGACAGCAGACACCAGGTTTTCATTAACGGTTGTCTTGTCGATACGGAGTTTCAGAACATCGACTAACTGTTGAAGTAATGCCTCTCCAAAATTGACCGATCTGTGTCTTTCTGGCGACAGCGCAGACACTTCAAAATGCAAATGAACGGGACCCCTCCGACCAGGCTCAACAGCTGTATTCAATCACAGAGAGACAGCCCTCTGAAACAGCTGCCCCACAGCGGTTGGAGTGGGGTCTGTCGGGGCGCTCTAACTTCAAGGGCGCACCAGCAAATAATTGGCTACTTATGGCTTGTTGGGGGTAAAAGACAAACATGCACAGCGAGGGACTGTTTCTGGACAGATCAACAACCCCTCCCACAAAGCCTACAGTTTCTGGAAAAACCTGTCACATCTGCTACGATATAGTAGCATTCAATATACCTTTTTGCAGCACTGTAGATTCAAAACCATGACCATTGAAAGCAATTAGAAAATGCATGAGTGCGCAGACACGGCAAGTTTATTGTCTCTGCAGAAAAATCCAATTAAGGTCACCAAATGTATAAATTCAAACCCATTGTCCACACGTGTATCGGACTCAATAAAACATTATTTTACGGTATGGTTTACAATTTATACAGTTTTCTAGTAGGAAGGTTTACAAAAAAAAATTGTTTTGATTTTTTTAAACCTGCCAGTCAAAATTGTAGACTTCGGTATAGCTCTAGAAAAATTGAAGCAGCTAGTGTCAACTATTACTGGTGGTTTTTTTGCAAATATATATAATTAAAATATTTAACTTCAATTTACAATTTTATTATCTAAATAGCAACAAAATGTAGGATCTTACGTGCAGATAAATATGAAAAACTGCCAATAAATTACATAGCCTTCTGTATATAATATAGTATTTATATATATTACAGGAGTCTTACAGGCATTACCCCTGATTAAATCCTGTGATTACTGGAATAATTCTATTGCATATCACAGTTCGTGTGGGAAAGACTAGAATTTGCAGAAATGTCGGTATGGTTATAACAGATGTACTAAACCACATAAATCTCTAAGCAGCGCTACTGGTGCCAGAACCCATCAGGCAAGCCTTGTTCCAGACATTGCTCAAAAGCAAAATGAAAGAAAATGCAAAAACGTTCTGAAACACAAGATGATGGTGTCGAACGACACAGGTTTGTTCTTGTAAACCAAGCTCAGGACAGCAGCTACATGTCTCTACTGTACCCAGTAAAATTACAGGTCACTTGCGTTCGACTTCTGTCTTGCGCAAGAAAAAGCTCAACAGAACAACATCATCTCAAATGAAAAAGCAAGAAAGTATCCCTTGAAGTATGCACATGAAATGCAGCATAATCCTGTTTTATTAAAGTGACCCCTTTCCTGTTTAACACCAGAATACCCCCACTGACTATAACGGAACAATGAGGAAAGAAACCAAGTAGATCTGAAGGGAGGATGTCTTGCATAGAACACAGTCTGTCATTAAAAGATACTTCAGCTTCCTCATTACATAATGAGTCTTTATTCATGTATGGTCAGGTGGTCCTGGCCAGCAGCAGCTGTTGTGTGGTGGGCTCACTGAGCCCTACTGTAGTGTCCAGCACATTAACCAGCGTGGCTCACTGCTTCAACAGGTCCTGCAGCACAGCGCCCCCGCTGGCCTCAGCTGAGACCGGCACGGGCGTGAAGGTGGGCAGGGCGGCTGAGATGGGCTTCATCAGGAGGTGGCCTCCGGCCCCGGCCCCGCCCCCTGCCCCGCCCAGCAGGGGCACAGCGGCGGAGCGCGGGGCCAGGAAGGGGTTGGACTCTCCAGGCCTCTTCCCCTGTGCTGCAGCCCCTGGCACAAGGAAGGAAGGTTACTAGAGGTCATGGGATACCAATGGCTCCTCCACAGGGGATATGGTGGTGGGGGAGAATGGGGGCTACCTGTGGATGGGTGGAGGGTCCTCCCAGCAGGCGGGGGGCTCAGGGGCGTGAAGTCCAGCATGGTGGGTGCAGGCATCGCTGGCCTTGACTCCACCTCCAAGAACTTCACAAACATCTCAGAGAAGGACTGGAAACCATGGCAACAACAGTCAGCAACATATGAACGGTAAGATAGCGAAATATGAGGAGATAGTGTGTGTGTGTGTGTGCGCGCGCGTGCATATTTAGGTATCATTTTAAAGATGCACTTGCATGTGTGCTTGGCAGTGTGTACAGAAGTGTGTGTGTTCCTGTCTTACAGAGTTGAAGCCCTGGCCGTGGGTGGGTCTCTGGGGGGTGTTGGGGACACTCTGGGCTCCCCTGCCTCCAAGCCAGCTGGACACCCAGCCGCCGACACCCTGCCGTCTGTCCTCCAGCAACATCTAGCAGGACAGATAAAAACATTGGTTCCCATGAGTTAAGCACTGCAGCTGATACTGCAGCCACAGTCACTGCTGGTTTTAATATGCTGCTGAATCAGCCAGAAGATAGCATCAGCCTCACACAACGCAGGTTGACAAAGAACACATTGCCACTTGGAGGGCCGTTGCAGGCGCACACAGTTCTACACATATGGGAGCTGCCAAGCTGCTCTTAAGACTGCTCTGTTGGCTTTGAGCTGCCCCATCAGGTCAGGCAGGGTTAGCTGCCTTGTCCAAGACAACTAGATAGCGACAGAGCACCTACTGCTCATTGTTTAGGTTTACAAACACTGCATCAACGTGTGTGTGAATAGAGGAAGTGGGAGCCTATGGGCCTGCTCCACGGGGACCCTTTCTGAAGAAACACTTGGCTGCTGTAAACAGTAGTGGAACATTTCAATAGCATTAACAGCAGATGAGGGAGACGTAGTAGAAAGCAGAACAATCTCCAGTGGAATAGAATAGGGCCTTCAGAGGAGTTGTAATTGCGTTTTGCCCCTCAACCTCAATCTGGTTCCCTTTAAGACGCTTGGGTAATGTGCCTTGAAATAGTTGGATGAAGTCCTGTGGGGCTGCTGCCAGCAGCTCTAGTCTGGATAAGGACATTCTTTCTTAGCGGGCTGAGCTCTTACTGGGGTCCTCACAAGCCATTGTGTGGCTTTGGACTTGACCTTGGGCTGCCATGTGGGACATGCCCGTTTATTGACAAGGCTAATCAAATGGTTGTATGGAAATCCTCTAGCAAACAGTCTGTTTGCCTAGGGACTGTGTAACCTATAACTTGATAATTGGAGAATTTCCCCCTTAACATTTATATAGCTGCATTGCCCCACCACTAGATACTGACCACTGACCATTTTGTATAATATTAATGTATAAAAAAAATAAAAACAATATTTGGTATCATTAGCAAATCTATCTTTACACAATAACTAAAATAACCACATTTGTACTATCGTTCCCATTTCCCTATATCTGGGCATCCTTCTACAGGAAATACTGTGTTGACCCCGTTGTGCTCCTGCCAGAACAGCAACCCCACATCCCAAATAACAAAGGGAAATTCATTGGGAAAGATTAGTCCCCTGCTGTGCCATCAGTTATAAAGCGAGGGCCAAATGAAACAAATAAAAGACAGTTGTTGTACTTTAGAAGCACTTGATAACCTGAGGTGCTGCTGTAGGTCTCTAGGACTCTAACTCTTTCCATACACCATCATTGCTTGGCTTTCCACTTGGGAGGACTTGGTCTTCACTAGGCCCAGTGACATTGGTATTGTGCAACTGCATGTAGAAAGCAATAATTCCTGTTATACTCTGACAGGAATTGCTGCTTTTTGCCTCAACCCAGACAAAGCTGTGACAAAATTGATTTCTGCAACTGCAATAAATAATGAAATGGTCTGTTCAAAGTCAAAAGAACAGGGCAGACTTCAAACGTGTTTTTAAAAGGTGCTACGTGTAATGTTTACTTTAAAACATTTAAAAAAGCAACCAAGAAGAGATATAAGAAATGTCGGTTTTGATGATATGTCAAAGACCTCCATGTACTTACACATTTTATGAAATTAACAGAATATTCCGTCCCAGACAGCCTCTAATCCTTGTAATATCACTTTGTACCTCAAGGGGCAAGGCAAGTCACTATCTTACAGGCAGTAACCAACACAAATAGAAACGTGTACACACTAAATAGGATCCATGGCTGGGAACTATTGCCTGCTTGCATCCTGTTGCTTTACTGTTCTAAGTTGATTACACTATTACACAAATATTGTGCATTGGAATCAGTTCATAGAAAAGTATTTGTAAACAATCGCGGATGGGTGAATTTAACAACGCCACAATATTCTGATGAAATGCTGACCCCTAATGGTTTGGAGAATATGATAATTTTATACACAGATCACCTTTAAAATTATCTGATTAACAGCAATTTAAAAAAGGTCTTACATGGCCTACCTTAGTGATTTCAAATACCGTAATCACAAATCAAACAAATCACAAATAATAACGAGTTAGGTGAATGCCACATGCTAGACAGACATTTAGCATTTAATAGACTGAATTTGGTTGCTGAAAGTGTCAAATGTGGTGGAAAATTAGGCTACTTTATAGCATAAGATACACATTTATCTGCTTACGTTTCATGTCATGCAGTTAATGCGCAAAATGGGCTTTGCCATGACACTGTGCTCTGGCTGGTTCAAAGGCAGACCTTGTATTAGTTAACTGCAGCTGTATGGTGTGAAAACACACAGGAGCAAAAGGTCACCTTGTCGACATCCTCTTGGTTCAGTCCCAGGACACTCCCCATGAGCCTCATCACCTCGCAGCGCTTGTTTTTAGGGGTGTGGAAGTAACCCATGAACAAGTTCCGCATGAGAACCCTGTGGAAAGAACACACCATCTCAGCAAAGACATCAGAAAGTTTTAGGGTATTCGTGTCCTTATATTTTATTTCGGATACATCTAATTTAATTAGAACATTTTATTAATATATTAGATGTATACATTGAAATGATAAAATAAGGCAAAGACAATAAATAAAATGGCACCTAATATTTTCCATCACCTAACAATTACAAAGATATGAGTGCTGTCCGTCATTCTGACAGAACTGTGATCTACCATGTCATTCCTGGTTCCTAGCGTGTATAATGTAGTGTGCATATTCATTGGCTAGTGTTTAGTCCCGCCCTGTACCGCTATACACAAGAACACCAGCCAGTGCTGCAGTCAACTGAATTATTAATGTTTAATTAACATTAATACGCCTAATCAGATCATGTTAGCAAGCATGTGTTGAGTAGTGGCTGCACGGTTGGTGTCTGTTCATCTATTCTCCCCCCCATGCCTTATGTTTAAATATTGTTAAAAATGAAGACACAGCAAGAAAATCTAGTGCAACACACGCATATTATAACTACAGTGTACAGGATATTAATGCACACGTTAAAGAAAAGTCATGGTATGGGAAACCCATCTACAATAGTTGCATTGAAATGTTTTCCATTAGGTTTCCATTGAGTACATCTAAAATTCCTTTGTTGTTGGCCACAGTGAGTTTCCACAGAAGCAGACAAGGTTTTAGTGGCACCATGATATGCACCCTCACGGCCAAATGTTGGAGGAGGGCAGGGCATAGCAGTCTACAGATGAGACTCAAGCTCATTTCATGATACAGCCCTTAATCACATTACAGTCTCACATGTCAGAGCTGTGAGTACTATCTGTGGGACCTCAGGGTTCTCTCAGCTCTATTTAATGTGATACTTTCACAGCTAATACACTCAACCCACAGGAGATTAGCCATACCGTAAACTGTTTAACTGAAGAATACTGCCGTTTGCTGTGCTGCACATATGATTTATTCACTTACTTGTCAACCTTCCCCTCTGTGCTGTTAAGCAGGTTCACCAGCTTATTCTGCACCTCTTCCAACATCTCCTGCCTTAAAGTCACTGCAAGCACACACACACACATAGCAATGTTGACTGTAGCTGTGCAGACATAACAGTTTGTCACCATGAGGTCACATAATGCAGACAGTCGTTCCACTGTACCGACCGACGCCATATGACCACGCCAAATTAGTTATGAAAACATATGTGTGCTGTACATAGAGTACATGCCTAGACACAGGGACTCCTGAGACTATGACATAACGGCCTGAAAGCGACAGGGTACACCAGCAGCACACATGAATGCGGGGGCCAATGGAACTCAGGGGAATTCCTGTAGTTTGACTGATTCTGGGTGAGTTATTCAGCCTATGATAAGAACACATAAAGCATGGCTGTGAACCAGATAAGGACACTACACTCTGTGAAGGAATGCACAGCAGAACGGCACACTGTGGAAACAGAAAAAAGAAAATAAGATATATCAAAGAGCACTTGACAGTCTCAACAGGAGATATAATGCGCACCCTCAGAGAGAATACTAGCAGGGGATCACTAAAAAATGCATATAATCTACAGTATATCATCCTAAACAAAAGCAGAAGAGTGGGGCAGCTGTCTTTGAACCAAGATGGATGTGTACATCACTGCAGCATTGTAAAAACAGCCCTTTATTACTAGAAAAACAATATGCGTGGCCCTATGCCGTTCCAACACTTTGGCTTAGGGGTGTAAGAAAATATCAAGACACGTGAATATTGCAGTATTACGTTACAGTATCGATTCTCTAAAACACCATCAATAACGAAAACATTTTTAAACTCAATATATTTGTAAAAAGGGACAATGTACAAACTACATTAAAGCTAATTTCCATCTGCATTCCCTGAGCAATACATGGAATCGTGATACGTAGGGTATGGCGAGATCCTTGCCAGTACACACACAGCCATACTGTGACTCCCTGCTCACTGAGAGGAGGCGCGGAGAACACGGTGACTCACCTTGCTTCCTCAGCTCCTCCATCTGTTCCTCCTTCGCGTCCAGCTGATCGGTGAGGCGAGAGGCTGAGTCCAGCGCGGCGTTGGCCTCGTCCAGGTTCAGCTGTCAGAGACAAAAGTGTGCTGTGCGGCTGGCTCACAGGCTTACAGTGTGCTGGGACGCGGCCCGTGTGCTGAAGGTGTCCTACCTGAAGGGCTGATGCTTGGTCCTCCAGCTGATGGGCTCTCCTCCTCCACTCAACGCTGTCCTTCTTGTGCTTGTCCAGCTCCGCATAGTACATGGCCTTCTCCTCTGTTGGGGATGCAGGGCGACAACACACTACTGACACAGCGTGGCGGAACACTCAGCGTTCATACAATGGAGATTTACAGTCGTAAACATACAGGGCGTCCTGTAGTGCATGGAGACAACCGTGCTCACCTAAAGTACATACTGTTACTTTATTTTAATGAGTATAAATAACATCATAAAGCAACTTTTCACAGGTCGACTAAAATAAGTAAGAAAACATACCAACTAGAAAACATTAGTAGGGTGTCGTTTTTAGATATGGAAACACCTGACGTGACAGTGATACATGGGTTCATACATGAGCCATCTGCACACTGGAACATCGCAGGCAACAGACTTGCCTTGCTGGAACTGCTCTAGCACCATCTGCAGGTTGGACAGTGACACTGCGTACTGGTTGACCTGCTCCTGGGAGGCATGGAGCTGGATGAGGGCGTCGTCACGCTGCTTCACAGCTCCACTCAGCTGCTCCTGGAGAGACTCCACCTGCATGCTGGCCTGCTGGCTGGGCAAGCACATGGGGAACACGGGCCAGGATCAGCAGCACTTCACAATGTGGGATTCAGCATAGACAAGGAAGACCACCACTACCACCCCCCCTTTTGATGGGATTATCATCGCTCTGTCTGTTTTAACTTCATATGCCTCTTGGCTGCTTCATTTCAAATACCGGTTTACTGAACAAAAAACACCATGCACACAGAAGGTTCATTTCTCTCACATTGTGTTCACAAATGTGTTCAAATCTTTGTTAAAATGGGCATACACTGCAACAAAAATGATCTGGTCCTATATGTAAGGCACACGCTACTGTACAGTGGAATCGCCTGTTCGGACGCTTGAGGTTTGTGCTCTGACGCCATTTGAAAGATGGGATCATGGCATAGCAATGTTGAGAGCTGGAGGTAAACAACAATTTGTGTAGTTCACACGAGCACAGGCAGCATGACTGCATTTTCAGAAATGTCATGAAGGTCAAAAATGTATCCTTACGTCTAACGGTCGCTCTGGAGCAGTGTATCGCTCCTCCCCACCCCTCCCGAAATTCATCCCAATTACGAGTCGTGCGGCTCAGAAATCAGGTCAGAAACAGGCAGGAAATCACAGCGCACCTTGGCCGAGATCATCCATCCACCTTACAGGTGTGGCATATTAAAATGCTGATTAGTGCACAGGTGTGCCAGGGACCGGTCACAATAAAAGGCTAGTCTTAAAAGGTATAGTCAGCTATTGCAAGCTAAATGTAAGCTTTACACTTTTTGTCAAATTCAATGAATATCTCCTCGCATTTTGCTAGCTTGCCGTTCTGTGTTTTGAAACAATAATCCGATGCATCTACACAGCCCTGGCTCTGTAAATAGGAGTACCGCTCATGTCAACAAAGCTTTAGTACTACGCTTTGATTTGAGTTTGAGCTGCCTTTAAATGTGCAGTTATATCACACATCACAATGTCGCACGAGGAGCAGATGTACTTGGCATGCTGGAAATGTCCCCACCATGATTCAAGACAGAACTGCACATTTAGTGAGCTTCAGTGTGAATGCGAGAGCTTGAAATCCTTGTGACTGATTCTGAACTACAACTGGTCTGACCAATCTGATACTGATAGCTTAAACAGCCAGATGGTTTATCCAATCAACTGCCAAGAGTTTTTTTGAAAGTGCCTGCCCTTTACAGTTTCTATGGGCGGTTCCCTGGATGGAATTATGTCTAACAATTCATCTGGTGTGCCAGGTTACACATTTGAGCGTGATATTTAATCCAAGAGCATACAGTAGAAGCATTGTAAAGAGGAGCAAAGCACCATCAGTGTTGTAATGCAATGCATCAGGCCTCAGACTTCCACAGACCTGGCGTTCTCCACGGCACTGGAGGAGGTGGCCAGCCTGTCCTCCAGCAACAGCAGCCTCCTGCGGAGCTCTGCTTCGCGGTCCTCCGCTGACAGGGCCTCCCTCGTGTACGAGTCCTCCATCTCCAGCAGGTGGTTACGCAGCCGCTCCAGCTCCAGGTTCAGACGCTGCTCCTTGTCCTTCACGTGCTGCAGCTGAGGCAGGAGGGGGTGGGAAGAGAGAGAGAGAGAGAGAGAGAGAGAGAGAGGATGACTGTGTGTGTGTGAACCTGAGCTTGGCTAGCAGCATTAATGCTGCAGAATATGAGTGACTGAGTGTCTGTGTATACTGTCTGTAAGTCTGTAAGTCACACTAGTTTTCATTGGTCATATGGTTGGTTATATGGTGCTCATGGTGGTAGTGAGTATGCAGTATCCCATATGCTTGCGTAAGTATAACTCACAGTAACAGTCTAAATGAACTAAATGAGTGCTCTCCACCTCTAATGCTGCTACTGTACAAATAGAATAGCCAGCTCAATACATGATAAACGTATATGTGTGTGTGCGCTTCTAACAAATGGGTGTTAATAGCCACTGTATTGCACCTCTAAAGGGACACTTACTGTAAATGCAGACACAAGCAATAGTCTCTTTAAAAGGTGATTGATTGGTGGAGCTTCTGAGGGATTACTGGAGGGAGAAGAGTGTGTGTTTGGATGTGGAGATCAAATAGCACCAAGCTGTCCCCAGCCCTACTTACTACACCTTTAACGAACATCTCCTCCTCCTAGCCTACCTCTGTCTGTATGGCAGTGGTCTCCATCTGTTTCTGCTTGAGAGCCAGCATCACCTGGTCTCTCTCCTGCTGGAAGGCCACAGCCTTCTGCTGCATAGACCTCAGCTCATTGAGCAGCTGGTTGAGCTCCCCACACTTCCCCTGTGGGACACAGTCCAGCACACGTGTATGCAGTATAAGAGGCACAACATTAACATTTATATTAATAATGTTCTTAATTAAATACATGTGGTTAAAAAATACAACGTATAGATCGCATTTGGTTGAATTCATTTAAAGATGTAGTTGGCGTATAAAAAGATATTGTGAGCCAATATAATTAGTCAAATTCACCAAATGCCTCCTCACAATCAGCATATGTTACGGCTGAAATAAATAATCTCATCTTAATACTTCTACAAACCCTGGCTCTGAAAATAAGAACAAAGTAGAGAACACCGCTCACAACTACACTGCCCCATGTGCGTGGCGGAGCTTCTGAAGTAGCACCCTATGGCACTGAAGGGAGAGGTGTTTCTGGTTTGATTTGAGCTCAAAGTTAGCAATGCTCAGGGCTATACAGATCACCCTGACCTCAGACTGCGCTACTGCTACAAGCCAGTGGAGCTAGAGATGAGACACTGACCTGCTCCTTGTCTTTGAGCATCTTCTCGATGGTGGCGGCCTTCTCGCTGACGCTGCTCAGCTCAAACTCCTTCTCCCTGAGCAGCAGGGACACCTGCATGTTGGTCTCCTGCAGCGCGCGGAACTCCGACTCCTTCTCGCGGGAGCGCGCCGCCACGCGCTCGTTCTCCTCCTTCAGGGCGCGCGCGTCCCGCTCCAAGATGAGCGCCCGCTCCTTCAGGTTGGTCACCGCCTGCTTCAGCACCTCGTTGTCGTTGTCGCGGTTACGCAGGGCCTCGCTCACCTGGCCCAGTTGGTCCCCTTTGCTCTTGATCAGCAGGTCTTTCTCCCGCACGGCCCTCTGGAGAGCCCCCAGCCTCTCCCTGACCTGCCGCGCCTCCTCCGCCTCCTGCCCCCGCTGCTCGCCGCCCCAGGCCGAGGCCGAGAGGCGCCGGTTGTTCTCCTGGAGGGCCGTGATGGTGGACTCCTTCTCGGCCAGCAGCGTCCGCAGCGACTGCACCTCCTCCTGCGCTGCTGCTTCTTCTTCTTCTTCTTCTTCTTCTTCCGCTGGCGGTGCTGCCCCCTGGTGGCTCGGAGGCTCGTCCCCGGTGGGGACGGCGTCGCTTAGCGGCGGTGCGGCGCCGCCCAGCTTCCCCAGGAGGACATCCTTGGTGGTGCTCAGCTGGCTGATGGTCTGCTGCACCTGGGCCAGCTCCTGGCTCAGGCTGCCCAGCCTGCGCTCCTTGCGCTCGTAGCTGTGGATGAGCCGGGCGTAGTCCACCGACAGGCGAGAGCTGCTGTCGCTGTCGGCCGCCACCTGGCCCTGCAGTGTAAGCAGCTCCTGGTGCAGCTGGGCTGACTCGTGCTGCATGTTCCGGACCGTGGTGATCACCTGCTGCTTCCACTCCTCCACCTTCTTGGCCTGCTGCCGCAGGGCGTCGCGCTCCTGCAGCAGCTCCTCGAACTGGTTGCTGCTCACCGAGCCGGCTCCCCGGCGCTCCCCGTCGCCTGGCGACGACGACGACGCCTGCAGGACGGCCACCAGCGTCTGGCACTTCTGCGTGAGCGCGTCGATCTCCATGTCCTTCTCGCGGATGATGCGCGACAGGTTCTGGATGGTCTCGCGGGACATCTCCTGGGCCCCCGAGGGGTCGCCGGCGACGGCCAGCCTCTGGTTGTCCTGCTGCAGCTTGAGCAGCGCTGCCTCCTTCAGCGCCACCGTGTCCACCAGGCGGTGGTAGTCGTGGCGCAGCTGGCTGTTCTCTCGCGCCTTCTCGTTCAGCACGGCCAGCACCTGCTCCCGCTCCAGCGCGTACGCCTGCAGCTGCTGCTGGAGGAACAGGACGTCCCCTCCGGAGCCCCTGGCCTGGAACCTCTGGAGCTCCAGGTCCTTCTGGAGGACCATCTGGGAGAGCTTGGCCACCTCCAGGAGCTGGTGCTCCATCTGCCGGGCCAGGGAGAGGTTCTTGTCGCTGAGCAGGCCGATCTCGACGTCCTTCTCCTGCATGCCGCGCACCAGCCGCTCCACGTCCACCTTGGAGAGGTCCTGCTTCTCCTGGCAGGGGTCCCTGTCCAGGGCCTGGCTCTTCTCCTCTTGGAGAATCACCTCCCCCTGGACGAGCGGAGGGGAGGGGGGTTCACCGAGCCGGACGCTCTCCTGGTCACGGAGCAGCCGCTCGTAGCTCCGAGCCTCCTCTTCCATGGCGTCCCTGGCGGCCCGGAGCTGGGCTAGCTCGGCCTCGAGCTCCGCCGCGCCGTCGGGGCCGCGGCGCTCCATCTCCTCCTTCAGGTGGCTGTTCTCCTCCTTCATGGCCCCCAGCTGTCTGTCCTTATCCTCCGCAGCCTGCCTCAGGGCCTCCGTCTCCGCGGCGACGGCCGCAAGCCGGCTCCCCAGCTCGGCGGCGTCGAGCTTCAGCGCATCGGCGAAGGAGTCCTTCTCCTGCAGGAGGTCTGTCAGCTGCTTCTGGCACGCCACCGTGACGGCCAGCCTCTGGTCCGCGTCCCGCTGGGCGGAGGCTGCCTCCACCGCCTCGCGCCTCGCCTGGCCCAACTCCTGCGTCAGGGCCTCCAGACGCGCCTCCTTCTCCTCGGCCTGCCTGCCCAGCTCCTCCACCTGGCCCGTGGCCGCCTGCCACTGCTCCTTCAGCCTCATGCTCTCTATCTTCACCTCGTATTCCTGCGATATCATGCGGTCGTAGGAGCTCCGAGCGTCGGCCAGCTCTCTCCTCACCTCGGCCATCTCTCTCTCCCTCTCAGCCAGCTCCTCCCCTTTGTCTCCCGTCTCCCTGGCGCGGCACAGCTCCTCCCTGGCTACGGACAGGCGCTCCTGCGCCTCCTGGAGGCTCGTCCTCAGCTGGGCGGCCTCCCCCCGGGCCTCCCTGCTCTGCTCGTGGGCGTGGCCCAGCTTCTCCTTCAGCTCCCTGACGGTGCCCTCCAACATCTGCCTGGCCATGTGCAGCTCATTCAGGCTGAAGGCGCTCTGGCTCAGCTTCTCCCGGTGCTCCCCCAGCGCCCGCTGCAGTGCCCCCTTCTGGTCGCTGGCGGTGCCGAGCGCTGCTGTCAGCTGGCTCACCTCATCCTGGGCCTCCCTCAGCTGTGCAGCCAGCTGGTCCTTCACAGAGACCATGTGCTGCCACACGGCACAGAGACATGGATTAATAAGCGGCCAATGGCAGCCCAATGTCCTCTTATTGCTAAGAGCTAGACATGTCGTGCCGGAGCAGGACGGGTTCATGTTGCCTTCACGTGGTTGTCGGACAATTACGAGTACGTCGTGTTCAAGTGCTTTGATGTCAGAGCTATATGAAATGAAAGCCCAACGTTCATTCTATGTAATGCACGCGTTACAATTTGGTGTATTTTCCAAATCCCGTGTATGTTTCAGGTCTGTGTTTGGTACCAATGAATAACCAGCCTATTGTGTCAGACAAGGCTGTACTCTGTGGCGCGACGTCTCTACGCATATACAAACTATTTCCACTACTCTGCCGTGCTGAAAGGTTGAAGGTCACCAACATGGGAATCAAAATGCTTTCCCACGAGGAATTACGACTTCGAGAGGTCGTTCATGTGTGATTTCCAGGTCGCAAACTCGGATTTACCACAATTCCTGTAGGGCGTGAAGGCAGCATAATAAATGAGGACAACAGGGCCCTGCATACCTGCGTAGCCTCCTGGTTTTGCCAGTCCAGCTCCTCCATTTCAGACATTATGGTGTCACGCTCCTCCTGGGTGTCCTTCAGGCTCTTCAGAGCCCTCTCCAGCTGTGCCTTGACATCCTGCAGCTCCTCTGGGTCATCACCACTGTCTCCTCCCTGCTGGGCTGCTGACAGTCTGTCTTGGAGATCACGCTGGAACACAAAACAATCAATATCCATGTTCAGCAGATGCAACATCATGTATAGAACAAACTAACATGAAACTACATTCTAGCAGTGGTAGAATTATTGACCAATACAGACCGTTATTAATGGACATAAAATGACAACAGACATTACAGACTGCATGATAATGCAGACACATACAGGCTGTGGTGATGATGATGGGTTTCTTTAAGCCTCACCTTCTCCACTTCCAGGACCTCCTTCTCTTCTTTCAATGTCCCAATAATGGTGTTCAGCTCCAATATGTCTGCATGCTCAACCTCCTCCTTAGGTTTAGTCTGACTCGTCAAAATAGGGAGAAGGAAGTCAATGTCGGGAAAAGTTTCCCTCTGGGATCACGGTATGTGTCTACGTCAACAGTCATAGTCCACCTTTCTCTGTCAAATAGGTGATTACCTATCTACATGAGTGTGTATTTACCGTACCGTCGATGTGTTCAACACTCACCTCATCCAGACTATTGAGCCTCTGAATTTCCTTCTCTGCTTCTGTAATCAAGAGACTTAAGTTAGAAATATGATACCCACAAATATACAAATCAACAGCATTGATATGAATATCATAATATGAGTATTTGTGCTGTTGAACAAAAATGGACACTTGAAATGCTGGTAAACCATCAACAATAACCAGTGGCGGGCCGTGCATTAAACACCTAGGCCTTCACTGATGTCCTACTTCGTCCGACTTCAATAAATACCTCTTCAAATACATTAATTTATGACACCACGTGACCACGGCTGGAGAAATAGTATACAGAAACACACTTACGCACTACTTTGCATCACCTCAA
>JAODUH010000015.1:619538-635811 GCA_027564835.1 Typhlichthys subterraneus | reverse complement strand
CTGTGATTCTTTCCCTGGCCTATGTATAATAACTATATAATGTGTATATTATATCTATGTAATAGACAATATTTGGTACAGCTTTTTGTGTTTTCTGCAAAACCTGAAAATAATGACTTAGGCCATTATTTTAGGAAGGTGATGATATGTATCTCCTTTTAATGGTTTTACTAAACAAACAGCGTCATTGTATCTTTGTTGTCTGTTAAACCTATCTTTCTGGACCTTGAAAACTTCTGGGCAATGTTCGTTTGCTGAAATGTTTTTATTTTATCCAACTCCAGATTAAACAACAGTTTCAAGCTCAGTTTTATCATATGTCATGCATCAAGACAAGGTTTTGTGTGAAAGGCATTGCCAGTGACACCAACTAGCAACATCCATATGTTGACAATACTAAGACAATGTAGTCTCTTATATTCAGGCATACTTGTGTGTATATTATTTATGTTAATGTTGTCTTATATGTTCATTGATTTTGTTAACTGATTTACCTTAAAATATGTACTGTATGTGGAACAGTGCGTGCTTTTGACTATAGTTAATTTGAAATAAACCTCAAGACATTTCCAGTTGGCACCATGCTGCTTTTTATTGCTGAATGTCTGATAGGTTTCCTTTTTTTTTTCCTCAATACAAAAGCAGACAAGAGGTTCACACGTAATAAGCATGCTCAGTACCTCCATCTGGAGTGCATAGTTTTTACAATAAACCACAGCTTCTGTGGAGAAGTAACATCTAATCCCAGTTTTTGTTAAAACGGGTGGATTCAAATGTTTCTACTTTTAACTGTACTGTAGCTACATGCATACACTGCTGCATCTGACCTAACAGAGACCATGGTTGCCCTTCTCTACCAGCTTTGGGGCATTAATTGTATTTTGTGCAGTTATTCCTATTGAGGGTTTAGACCATTTGGTCAGTTGTGTGACCTATATGGTCACACAACTGATGTTAAGGCTACAAACAAAATGCTGCTCACTCTTATGTCTGACTGCCATCCCTTATGTTTGATTTTGATATGAATATTTCAGGGTCATAGTTACACTCATTCACATTACAATGTTGGATTATTGCATGCAATACAAATCATTCCTTATTCTGCTTAAGCCATGCATATATTTTTTTTGCCCACATAATCATGTCTCTAGACAACTACTTTCTCATAGATTGAGGATATCCCCACACAAAGCATTACTGTTTTTAAAATAACATTTGAGATTTGATGGTGATGACAGTGCAATAAAACATAGAAAGTGCTTATTAACGCGTGTCAAGTCAAACTGTGTTGTTTGATGCCATGCAGCTACTTAAGATTTTTACCTTTTTTGGGAAAATGTGCATAAAACAATGCTACAATAAAGGTTACCATATTGCTTTTGGTACAAAATAGGGAATTAATTGTTTTGGTACGGCCATCAAGTGGTGCACTTAACAGCAAAACTTCTACAATTGAGGTATGTTACTCTTTAAATGCTCTGTCTACAGTATAGTCCACACCTTCACTAATTCATTATGTGCTCTAAAACCATATTGACACAAAATAATGCAAAAGAACATTCTAATGACATGAGGAAATTGTCATATCCTGGTGCTAAAAATCATGCATTATTGTTGGTTATTGCTTTAAAAATCAAATACAACTTTATGGATGTATTGTTTACAATAAAATTTGTGGAAAGTTACTAAATCAATTTTTCAATTCAAACTGGCTCATACCAATTCTGTGAATATATGGTTGTATATAATGATCTAAATATTACAATTACATATTGTATTACAAATCTTTATGGATTCATCATTGCATCTGAACATTAAAAAAAAATGTTTTGGACCTTATAACAAGGCAAATTAAAACAATTGAGAATAAAATGCGTATTTTCACATTTGTCTTAGAAGCAATCTAACAGCTGTTAGCACGCTGATAACTTGCATATCAATATGCCTATTTAAAGCTAATCATAATCAATACTTTACAGTACTATAATATAGTACTGTATACTGATGCTGCCATACTGATTTTTAGTTCCGCCATTGTCTACATTCCAGGAGTAGCTTAGTCTTATTGACGCGGCTGGATGTGACATGAGTATATAACATAGCTGAAAACAGACATAGCAATGATACAAGGGTATGCTAACATAAGTCCTATTATCAAGTCTTGTCAAAACACGTTTGGGACTAAACATAGTCTAGAGGTCAATTTCACTATTTGTCATAAAGCAAGCATCACTACTGGTCATGCATGGCTACTAATATGTTGGCAATACAATCCTGCTAAATAAGCTAATGCACATGAGTCTATACATATCTTAATGGAAGACATTGGTGATTTTGTTGCTTTCAAACAACTTGTCACTTGTTTATACAATATACATTTGGTCAACAACATGACAGTTAAGATAAAATATTGCACAAATCCCATTGAATGTTTTACTTTAAAATCTACTGAAATTTAACACTAATTTTGCAGATCATACCAGCAGGTTTAGGTTCAGGTCAAGGATCAATCTGGAATAAGGATCAATCTGAGGTGAATCACTCACTAGATGAAATGGCCGCAGTACATTAATGGCAACTCTGGAACAAATACCACAGAGGCATAATTAACAATGCTCCAATACATTTAGATGTACCCATACAACAAATCAGCATGATAGGCAGGAGAAATCTGGTTGGACAAAAATTATATTGAATATTTTAATTGTTCTAAACTTTTGGGGGAAAAATACAGCATTCTGTCTCTAGACAGAATGCTGTATTCAGCTTCCTTACTTCAAATAAACCTAATTGTGTTTAACCTTCTTCAGCTGTTATATGCCAGCAACAGGTGCACAGGTGACATTTTCTGTTTACTGTGTTATAATGTTGGGCCAGTTTTACAAGCAGGGGATTTTCTTCCATAGGCTAACAAAATGCACTAGCTAAGAATAGGTTGAGGTTCTACCTGTGGATACACAATTTAAGGATTTGCTATGGTTTTCCTTCTTTGACAATGAGGTAGAGCAAACACACCCTATAGTTTGTCATATTCAGTCACAGGACTGGATCTTTGCTACAGTTTGTAGTGTCAGCCGGATTAGTTCCCTGAACTTGACAACATGCTTTAAACCTTATGAATAATGTCTGTTTAAAAACCAGCTAACACAGCATTTAAACACTTACAGCCTAAATGTAAACATAGTCAACCATTTTAATCCTTGTCCAGGACAATACCAAATCCTGCAGATGTCTTCAGTGATCAAGCTGCAGATGTTAGAGAGGATATAGTAGATGTTATGAAAGAGAGGCCAGTGGCGGCCAGTGTCCCAATGACTTTCCTGAGCAGGAAGCAATCGTCCACACATTGTATCGTCACCTAGGCTCTCTCCATACTTGTCTTCCATGTGGCTGGAACCTCTCAGCGGTGCTGCCATATGTGGAGCGCTGGATCTGGCCTGACGGAAACATTGCTTGACCTGACTGTATGCATCAACTGACTTCGAAACTGTATGAAAGTAAACCGGTGGTCAGACTTATTGGAAAAAGCTGCTTGTACTAAGGTTGCAATTAGATTAAGACTGGAATGCACTGACCTTGAAGATACGCAAATTCCTCTATTATTTTTGTAGGCTTACTGCTCCCGCCGCCGCTGGTAAACAAAGAGAACGGCTCCCGTCACCACGGAGCCAGGTATTATCAATACAACCTCTCATTCCTGGCCGGGCAGTCTGTATTAAGTTATTAAGAATTTAATATGGAAACCTTATCGCTACAGACTCCCCGAGGAGGAAGAGAGGACAAGGTCCCCTCGTCCATTTTTCGAACACCCTCCAAACTACGCCATTTTCACTCAAATAACAGAGTCTGTTCTTTGATCGCGATTGCGCTGTTAGTTTGTCACTCAAAGCCTAAACCCACCCTCCACGCCTAGAAATAGATGATAGATTTAAGCAGGGGACCTGGGACCGACCAATGATAGTTGGCGACGTCATGGTTATTTTTTGTTCACCAGCACTAGATCTTTGCCAAAAATTTAGCAAAGTATCACTTTTTTGCAGTAGCCTACAACCCCATGCATTTTCAGGTCCCGTTTTTTGTTTTCAGATTATTAATTTCAATCAGGAAATGAGAGAAAGAAACAGACCCCACAAAAGTAGCCTGGCATCATTTATTAAAATCAAGTTCCTAAAAAACACAATATTCAATTGATAATCGATTAAAAAACATTCGAGTAGTTACCCAGATATATCTGCTTAAAGTGATGGAAATAATTTTACAAACCTATGATCATTCTTTCACTTGCATAACTGTGGTGTACTTTTCTCAAGCATGTTTGCTGCTTTAACGACTATTCGTTGGAACAAATTAACTGCCAAGTGCAATTTAATAATTACACAAACACAGCTGATAATGGAAAAAAGCATGGGAATTTTCCACTGATTTTCTAGAAGACCTCTACCCCAAGAGGTCTAGACATTTTTTATCACTTCATACCTATACAGCCGGCCAGGCCTATCAATGAAACGTTTACTGTCAGTGTTCTGTTGCAACCACTTTCATAATTTACATTTAATTAAATTGGAAACATGAGCAAAAGAAATGTTTGGATTGTGATCTGCTACAGGCAAACATGTGTTGTCCACATTTAAAGTACTTTAAAGAATGAAATGAGTAATATCATAAATTGTGCATATTGAGAATGCGAAGGCAAGTGGTTATTGGCTTTCAATGTGTCAAAATCTAAATCACTTCCTTTGCAGTCCAACAAATAACATGGGCAATAACAATACAGTGGCATTAGGGAAACCTCAAAAACAAGCCTCAAATAATTTTCTATGCAAGTACAACAACAACTATGGCACTTCAGTATGAATGTGAAACTTTTAGGTAAAGTAATTTAAGAATACTTTGAGGACCAAGGCCATAACTCTGGTCTGTGAAGGAGTCTTGCTGTCCAATGGGTCAGTGCACTGACGTAATATGACAAGTCATGCCAATAATGGATAAATATGCAAAATTACCAAAAAAAAAAAAAAAAAGGGTAGAGCAAAGCACATGTTTTGTCTTTCCTACCTAAATACAAATGCAGGAGCTATATAATTGTCTAACATGAAAGTTAAAGGACAATGGTGCAAACATTGAAATCTGCAAATAATGATCATTAATGACAGCATGATCAAACAGGCAACATTGCCCTTTGTTCACATAGCAGTGCAAAGGCAGAACGTGAATCTATGATACTGTATAGTCTACCTAATGCTTGGTCAGAGGACATGAATGTGCGCGCCGTCAGCCAACGATGGTGTCTATTGTTAACTGGCAAAAATAAAGCTCCATTCAGAGGACATTGTGATTCAGTGCAAGAACCGAATGCTCATTTTCTGTTCCACGTCCACCTTCTCCAATACCTGAGAGAACAATAAAAACAAACAGTTTAACAATTTGCTGCATCAGAATTTTCTGTACATGTATTGTGCAATGGGATAAGCAAGTCACAACACAGCCAGTGTTAAAGACACTCCAAATTATAGATATTTTACATTAACATTAATATAGCAGCAAAAAAACGATTTTCCATGTAAAGATATAGTGGAGAATTTGCATCCTGGCCAGAGAATGACATCATTGTGTGTGTGTGCATGCGTGATTCTCCTGTGCCCCCTCCCATAGCTGGCCTCAGTGGGCTGGTCTAGTAATGCAGTGCTAACTAGTATGGGGTTAGATTAGTGTCATTATTTGCAATTAAATGTCATGCAATTCACAAATTTATTTTGTGATTCACAAATAAATATAATGTGATTCACAAATATACTTCGTATTCACAAATAAATGTCAAGCGATTCGCAATATTTCATGATTCACAAATAAATGTCACGATTTGCAAATATATTTCAGTATTCACAAATAAATGTCATGCGATTCACAAATAAATGTCACGCGATTCACAAATATTGACCTGACCACATTGTCGAAAGTACATTTACAAAATGCTCTGCATTTGTAAATCCCCTCGCATTTGTTTGTGTATTTTTGACACTTTCCTAGCACCTACTCGATCCACAAATGCATTTTTTCTAAACGGAATGGTCAGCAGCCTATCAGATGTATCGTACAGTGTCAGCCAATCACATGGACGTAAAATCGAGGGTACGATTGAATGTGATCATACTGCGCTAAACTTGCGCAGTGTCGATTGAACACAATACATTTGTTTGGGTTTACACTTTCTACCGATAACTTTTCTGGTTCAACATGAATTGCATGACATTTATTTGCGAATTATGACACTAATCTAACCCCATAAACCAGCACCTCAGCCTAAAGCATCTCAGAATCACTTAGGACATCTAGTGGCATTATGTAATAGAGTTTTGTTTCTGCTCAGGGATACCAATAATTTCAAAACCTTCCCCTTTGGGCAGGTGTATACATGCATGATGTCTATGCAGAACAAGTACATTTTTTATATTTTTACCTCCAATCACAATTACTTTGAGAGGAACACATTTCTTGGGTGTGTTACAGCAGTGCGTAAATCCAGTTGCCACTCCCATTTATATAGAGTTTTCTTATCCCGTGAGAATTGGCTATAAATATTAGACATCTTGTGGTAAAAATCACATTAATTTACACCACCTTCCCATATAAAAGTAATGCCGTCCGAATAGGGTTTTAGGCACACAAAGCACTGACGAACAGTAATCTTGGTCCAACCATTGATAACTTGGTTGACACAGGCTTTACCTAGGCAGCCACTGGTCTGTGTTTAGTACCAAAAATCAGGGTCTCTTTGCATAATTACTAAAACTGACACCAAGGTTAGAAACATACCTTGATGAACTCATTAAATGAAATTGAATTATCTCCATTCTGGTCAGCTTCCTGGATGGTTCTATCCGCAATGCTGCCTAGCTGTTCATCTGAAATGTTGACACCAACCATCATCCTTAAGACCTGTGAAGAGCCAAAATGTGCCTGAGGGATTAACAGTGAAAAATGCCCTGCAATGTCTTGTAAATAGCATCAGTGCTACATGCCATCTGAACTACATGATAATTTGCAGTTGAATGCAAACAGCAGCTAGACTATGAGTAAACACCTGCAAACAGGAACAAAGTCATACAGTCCTGAAAACATGAAGCAGCCAGTCTGATATGATTTGTGCACAACAAGAGCTCTGTCTACTGAGTCACTTAACCATCGCTTACAGCAATTGCAGGTCGCACAATGTGACTGAAACAGATATTAGCTGTCCCTGTGCAAAGCCATAACAGCAAGAGTAGAGGAAGCTAAAAGCCAAGACAGACTGTCTTGGAGAGAAATAAACCCTGTAAAGTGGGTTATCACACGGTACACCATTATCAGGGATGGCCAAACTCTCTCACATTGACAAAGCCCCTTCGAAAATATTGGAACGTCAAGGCTAAATCATTTGTTTTACCTATACACAGAAGGCAACTGACTTTTAAAGACAAAAGATGTACATGAGACAACAGATCTGAATTTAATCTTTTATTTCCTGCCATTTTCATCTAGTGTCAAATGACGAATTAGAATTAAGCACCCTTTGTATCAGACCTCCACATTTTAGTTGGCTGTGCTTTAACCAAATCTCACAGGACACACTGGGGTAACAAGAAAAACCTCAGTCACACGTTCCAATAAATTTTTAACTAAAATGAGTTGGTCTGGTAAAGAAGGTGCTACATTCCAAGTTGTTTTATCATCTAACACATTTAGATGACGAAGGCTGGAAATAAATGCTGAAGATCCAATAACTTGTACCTGTACATATTTAATCTCAAACGATTGTCTTCAGTCAAGGTTATAGCAAAAACAAAATACTTATCCTTGTTGTTCTAATGATTTTGAGTGGGACTCCAAGTCCCTAGCTCTACAGACAACCTTAAAATAGATACTACACAATAACCGGCCTCTTGTGTTGCACTGGACAAAAACAAGATAATTAAAATGGGTGCGTTTAGGATCCAGTTAGTCGTGTTTCTTTCCGTATCGTGAGAAACATTTGGTTATTCAACAACCCATTAAAATGCCCTCACCTGTAATAGTTCATCACGAGAAATCTTGTCATCCCTGTCAAGGTCATACAGGCGGAATGCAACTGAAAACATTTTTAAAAAGCAGTTTTATTGCAGTTCATTGTCAAACGCTATCCAAGACATACTTCAATCAACAATCATTTCAAGTCAGAATATATATTGTTGCTGGCTCAGCGACTCAAATGCAAGCCTTCACTCACAGAGTAACTTGTTTGACCTGCTGTTGAGAGGCTCACTGGCAGTGGGACCCTTGTTCTTCTCATTGTCCTCAATTGGTCTGAAGTGAGCCAAAGTTCTCATAAAGCCTCTGAAGTTCACCTGGTCCTCCCTGAGAACCAAAGGTACAGAACAACACAAGTAGGTTTAAAGGCAATGCACACTGGTGGCAACGTTTAACAGCATGTCAAGCAATGCACTTTCAATGATGTTTAAAACGTATAGACAAACGTTTCAGAGATTCAATGCATTTTTATGGCTTTGATGGTCAAGAAATAGCAACGTGTTCTATACCTTGGCATTGATGTGGGTCAGACCTCAGAACTATGTTCTCAACTCTGGGTCTCTTAACACATCAGACTATACCAGTGGGCCATGCCCCGTTATAAAGAACTATGTTCTAACTCTGGCATCTCTTGACACACATCAGATACCACCAGTGGGCGTTGACCTTTAAAAAGGAGTGGCCTATAATGTAGGTAAGTGCCTTCCCATGTAGACAAGAACATACAGCTACAAAACACCGCTCACATAAGTGACCACTTCTGCGGTTCCTTCTTTCAGGAACAAATTACTTTATATTTTGATTGGGAGAAACAAAGCCTTATTTCTGTCTCTTCTAGCCTGCATAACCAAGATCTGTGTGTGTTAATAATATATCACACAGCTTGTAATGTAAACAAAATAAGCAGCAGCTACACGCACAAGTGTTATTTTTGTTCTACTTTACCCTGACATAACTTTCTTGTAAACTAAAATAGGTCAAAACACATACATACATAGAAATAGGACAAACTTCTGGTTTGAACTGACAGTCGTCATCATCATCTGATCAGAAGAACAGCTGCTGAGCATGAAACCCAGTCCATTTAGTCTTAGACACAAATGAATAGCCCTGGCAGTGCGCTGCAGTCAAAGAAGGACCACTAAAATCAACTGTGGTGGTTAAGCCTTGTGGTAGTTGTGATTCAGAACCATGAGGTGCATCCTTGTGTCAAACTAAATCAACATCAGCAGTAGATAAGAATAACACTCACCCCTCTGGAAAGAAGGCATTAATAATTCTGTCTCCGAGGGGATTGATAGCCAACTCTGGGATCCTCTGGAAGTCTTCTCGACTGAATAGCAGAGAGATTAGTTCATATTGAATTTGTTGCAGTTTTTACACCACTATCATTAATATTATTATGACATTAAAGCAGGGAAATCAAATCAGTTCGCATGATTTCAACAAAGTTGCTACATCAGAAGACAACTGAGAACACAGCCAAATACTACAGACAGCCTGGTCTCTTTGACTAGTCAAGCAAAAGTTAGCCTTAAATAAGATGCAATACTGACAGAACCGCTGTATACAAGAGAATGCTAATCCATGCGTTTTGTCTATACTAGCTCCCAAACCCCTCAATAAGACTGATGCATATTTAAGACGTGGTTTTGTGTCAATGGGTGAATGATTGAAAAAAACTGGTCACCTTGTCCTCAAAGCAAACAATGCCAGCATACCACAAGTGAAGGCTAAAGTTCCAGCAGTTTCATCAACATGCTATGTGTAAACATTAATTAAGTAGCTATATATTAATGTCCCCTAAATAGCTGTGCATGTTCTTTTGCTTTTTTTTTTGCACCCATGTTATATTTTTGGCTACACATTTGTCTAAGCCTCAAAGAAAATTATTATTTCCCTTTACCAATGTGTCTGCAAGGTTTACTTATCAGCTGTAAGTATTTATTTCAGGTCTTACTGTAATGTCTGTATATAAATCATTATACACAGAACTACAGTAAGAGTTCATCAAGAGCTACTTCACACACAGAAAAAAAAAATCTGACGCTATTCATTCCCAGAATATAAAAAAAGCAAAATGAGGATACGAGGGACAGCAAGAGAGAGAAAAGACAGGGAGCAATTATAAATGCACACCTGTGGTGGATTATAAAAGTATGCATCTTAACAATGAAGTCTGACCTAACAAAACGTTTCTTGTGGGGCAGTCCAACCTAACAATTTAGCTGGTGTAAATTCCTGTATTACCTGAGAGTCCCGTTTTCACCTTTATCCAGGCTAGTGAAGCGACTGTACAGACGAGTGATCTGACTGTGGGAAACTGCAAGAATATACAAGCCAAATATCTGTATTATCGTATAGGAAATACTATTATTAATCTGGGTAATTAGGAAAATATTTCTATGCGAGCAATTATTAACTCTAAAACATCCCAATTGTGTTTTAAACAGTTAGTTATGCTAGTTAATTTAAAGTAACACACAAAAACCTAAGCAGCTATTGTCAAAATAGTAAGACCACTGTTGATGCCTTTTAACATAACCAAGAGATAAACCATAACATGCTGACACTGACAACGTCTAATAAGGTTTCACGTTAGTGTCCAAATCGGGCAAAATATTTATTCAATCAAGAAATACTTACAACCAGTCTCTTTCTTGATTTCTTCAATCTCCTCTTCTCTGAGTAACGTAGACGCTCTGGATCCCATGGTGAAATGTTGAAATATCGGTACGATACCGTACAGTTCACAACCAGAGCAAAGGGCTGCCTTACGCAATCTAGCAATATATGTCAGCTACTTACTGTACGGTACTGTATAAAGTGTTAATCTCTTTATCCAGGCAGACCTGCTACTATCTAAGCACCCAACAGAATAAATACTTTACAGTTAGCAACCTTGTTCCAGACAACTGGAAACGTACTACCAGTACTGTAATTAGTCAAGACTTTCCAGCCAAGCATCAGCCCACTGTATTTCTAGTGAAATGTTTATGTACACTGCTGCTTTATCATTCACGCTACTGACTACAGCTAGCTGGCTTCCGCTTTTGTAAGGTGAACACAAAGGCCGGGTATCGCGAGAACTGTGATAGAATAGAACTATAATAAATAGAACAGACCATACATCCATGGAACAGACCGTGGTCCGCACGCTGCTGCTATGTGAATTTAGTAAGATACTAGGCAGAGCCATGTAAAGAGAGTTGCGTCATCTCCGTTCACTCAAATGGACCGTTTTTTCACAGCAAACATATATAATATTTTTCCATAAACTTTGCCTCTCCATGTGCACAAAAATACATTCTACTATAATTCAAGCAATACCTGCAGCACAAATTCTTATGGTTAAATTATGTTGACTTTATCCATCTATCTTGCCTTGTTCAATACTCGTAGAATTGCAAATTGTATGTTTTTGGACTCAAAATGCAATAATTGTTTTTTTAATTAGCCTTTACAATTGAATTGTTTCCAAGCCCTATAAGGAGGATTGGAATGGATGTATATATTAACAAAACAAGTAAAATTAGAACCAAATATAGATTTTTTTCCTCTATTACTTCAATTAAAAGAGGTTTATTTTAAAACTAAATGCTGTTTATCCTAGAAAGGAATTGTTGAGATGAAGGTTCAATTTAGATTGTAACAATTGTACTTTTTGTGATACTGAAATTGAAACTGATTAACACTTATTTTGTGATTGTGAATGGTAAAAATTGTATAAATGGATACATGAGAAAAATAACATTCCCAGGGATGTATTGGCTATTTCATAATATAGCAACATAAGGTTTGGCATATTTTTAGAGAATACAAAAGTTGAATATTTCTCTAACAATAAATACTATTGGGAAGATATTACATGCATAAATGCAGGTTTGTTAAAATACCTCCAAATGTTTTGTCTTTTAAGAATGATCTTTTTTTTTTCCTTTCTTTTTTCTCATTGAGACTGGATACATGCAACAAAATTGTGCAACATATTAAAACGATATTTGGAGTACCGGTAGTAGCCTACTTCTTATCCCAAGGCGTTGTTTTTATATTTGCTTGCAAAATTGTTGTATTTTTCTTATGGAAAAGATTGTTTAGAACAGTCTAATGCAAATGCTGTATTGTAAATCTGGCTGTGATTCTGTATTATAAAGCTAACTGCAAAATATACTGTCAGAAAAAACAGACATCGTTAAATCACTTGTTCTGTAGCCTATTTCAGTGTGGAGCTACCAGTAATAATAGTATGAAATGATACATTTAATTGCCTATACAAATGTATATTAGAATATTTTACTTTTAATTACTAGCTAAATAAAGTTTAAACTTCGTTAAAAGTTAGACGTTTGGCAGAAACAGAAAACTTCAGAACTTGAGAATATAATGGCATTATATTGTTTTGTATTATAGATAAAAGCGGTAGGACTACATATATTATATATATATTTTTTAAATATTTTTGCGTACCAAACAGATTTCTAAAACTCTTTTGCTATTAATTTCATCCATTAAAAGGGGCCCCAATAAATTGACAAATCAATGAATTGACAATCTACTCAATTAACTCTGGTTTATTGTTAAGGGTGTAGATATAATCACATATTTGAAATCAAATAATAAAAAAAGAGATTTCTCTTATATGTAGGTCATAATATTGATAATATACAAAAAATAAAGTGTTGTAAATTCCATTTTTTTATTTTCAGATATAAAGTTCAACAAAGGTTAGTTTTAAAAAGCTTAAAATATTTAGTGGCATGTCCTGTGCATGTTATCACTTTTCATGCTAGGCTATGCATGCCACCTGTCAATCTTAACTAAAACCAGCATCCCACCATGTCATAATCCAACATGTCACACAAAACATTCAATGAGAAACAGAACGGCAAATTTAAAAGTGATAGTGCAATTCATTATAAAACCCCAAATCTTAAAAAAAAAAAAAAATCATAGGGGTCTAGATACAAATGTGTCTTAGTGTGCTGATGAAGTCATCACAAAGACAGACTGTTTCCTTAGCAGTGCAATGACTAGTCATGTCTTCTCAGGTCTTCCACTGCAATGGATCAATGTGGAGATGGCCTGAATCAAGAGAGGTTCTTACTTCATGAAATAACACACATAGTCCATGGCCTGTTGTAACCTGAAAGATTGAAATGAAGACAATGTTTTGAAAACAACGCTTTGAAGAGGAATGCACTTTTCAATAACAGGAAATCAGAATCTTAAAGTCTCATTCTACCAGAGTGGAATATTTAAATTATTTCACCAACTCAATAACACCATACTTGTGCATCGAATTGTAAATGACAACCCACCCACGCAGGCACATAGCACAAAATGTGTTTGCAGCTTTTACATTTTTTTACCCAAACCTGTTGATCCATCCCTATCTACAGGTCTAATGCGTTATAGCAACTTAAATTACTGCAACATGCCATAGCTGTGTTCAATCTGTAGATGGTGGTGCTGTTCCAATGTTGTTGTTTTTCAACATATAGTAAGTAGGTACATTATGAGATCAGCATTACCTTTCTACTGGGTATCTCCCCTCACACAGGTTCACCAGAGCATACAGGTGTCTCAGAGCATACTCATACTGAAAAGAAAAAACAAAAAATCACATGATTACGCTGCAAACTGAAATATCCCCACAGTCAAGGACATCCATTTAAGATAGAATTTCTGCGTTCAATGTACCAGGTGGCTGTGAATTGGCCTGATTTTCTGTTATAAAGTAGATCAGCTCAGAATGTTGCTCTTATGAAAAGTAGGTAATGGAAATACCCTAGTAAATATTTTTAAATGGCCACAGATTCATACAGGGTCATCATCTATGTAACTTAAATACTACCACAAAAAGGTAGTTCTAGGCAAACTGACAATATTTCATTGATACAATCCTCAACTGGTTGGGTGCATTGGAAGAGAGTCACTCTACACAGCAGCATCAGCTGACTAAGAGTATCAGTTGTAATAACCAGAACATGAGACGATGAGTTATAAAAAAAGAAAGAAAAGGGGAACAAAAACCATGAACATGAAGTACAACTACTATACACTTGTACAATATGCTGACTGATACAGCTCACAGCAACGTAAAGGACCCAGAATTGACATAAGCTTTTTAACATTATGTCCCACACCAATATTTGTGTGGCCACCCAGTAGTGCTGTGCAGTAAATTATATAAACCTCACTCTCCAACACCTCAAGTGCTCTAGTGACAGATGCTAAAGCCTAGGGCTGGCCCCAAATACTTGATAATTCAGGTATTCGTTTGTTGTGTATGTAATTGATTTTAAATATTGGGATTCCAATATTTTTCACATTATGCATGCTTGGTTTCCCAATAATCCCTACTGTCTCTGTATAAACCCACATGTTAATTTAATTGCCTGCGCTACATTGTCGACACAATCTATTGAGAGAGCAGGGCTATTCATTCAACACACTCTTATTGGCTAATAAATATTTTTCTACAGCTGAGTCAATTGACGTGTCAGTCAGAGTGGCCATTTTGAGAGCATGGCTATGTTTAAATGTATGCTCACTGAAGCTATGAATGGAAGATTACATCTGCCGGCTAATGTAAAATGAACGCAACAGCAGGCCGTGCAGTTTTTATTAATGCAATGCGTTTTGGAGTAAATATTTTACTGGATTGTCTGCACCCTTTCAAATGTAACAAGATAGTTTTTGATTGTTTACTATCAGTGGACTATGCGTACCGTTATTGGTTGTCTGGTGGACTTCTACGCACTTGATAGGTGAGTAGTTAACGCAAAGTTAAAAGCGTTGATTACTTGCTGTTTGTACAGTTATGTGCTATTGAAAACCTGCCTCCTGCTTTGATTTTTATCAGGTTATGAACCATTAATTATAGTTGAGTGTTTTTGAGAACGAGTATTCAAATACACGTTCGGAAAAACCATCAAGTATTCACAACCTGTAAAATAGTATTCGAGACAGCCCTATCAGAGCTCTTGGGTTTGGTGTGTCTTGCTAGTGCGGTCGGTCACTCTGTATGTACAGTATATGTGAGACCAACTCTGTCAAACATACATACATGCAAATCAGACCAGAAGGATTCTGTACCTCAGGTTTGTGCCAGTTGAAACAGGTGTGTTTGTAATGATGGACTGCAGCTTTGTAGCAGCTATGCTGGGTGAGGGCCAACCGGTTATCCATAATCTCCTGGGTCACAAGCCTGTTGCTGGTGGCCATCTCCACCACCCTGCGCATGGTCTCAGCCAGCACGTCCCTCATCTAGACACACATGAAACAGATCAATATCTCAGCATACGTCACATTGGCAGGGTTTCCAGGTAACCGTTTCTATCCCAATTCTGATTTTGTGCATAAAGAAAAAAACTCAACTGTAAGTAGATGGAAGCCGCTCTCTGCAAACACATGATATAAATTGAGCATAGCGTTATAGCCACATAGCCGCGACGTCAAGCCGGGCCATAATCTCAATAGTCAGCAGATCTCAATGACGAGATCGCTCAGCTGATCACAGCCAACGTTACTATTGGCCAAAATGGTTCAGGGTGCCCAATTTAAAACAGCCTTAGCCTAAACACATTCCTGACTCCATTACTGTTCATTGTATTTAGCTGGTGGTACTCTGTCAGATGTTCTGTGCTCCTCTGAATATTCACATTGCAGTATTTGATGAGAGAACATCAAATAATAATTTGATTTGTTGACATTTGGTAAATTCACATATTTGTTTGAAAAATAAGTCAAATATACAATACACACAAAGTCATGGCAGATGTAGCATTAGTGAGACAGAGAGCTTCATTAAAAGCTCCTGACATATACACATACATATGTATATATGTGACGGAGATCGTCCGTCCCTCTCGGGGAATCGGACCCCAATCTCCCACGCAGAGAGCGGACGCTCCTACAAGGCAGGCCAAAAATCCATGGCCTCTGGCCTGCGTGGCCAGAGCGTCCTATGAGGTGTCGGAGAGTGAGGATTAACATACATACATACATACATATACATACATACATATATATACATATATATATATACACACACATATATATACATACATACATACATACATATATATATATATATATACACACACATATATATACATATATATACACACACATATATATACATATATATACACATATATACACAAACACATATATATACATATATACACACATATACATGTATACATATATATATATACACATATAC
>JAODUH010000015.1:592979-611674 GCA_027564835.1 Typhlichthys subterraneus | reverse complement strand
TTGAAGAAAACTGTGCTTTTCTTTCAAAAATTAGGAAATTTCTAAGTGACCCCAAACTTTTGAACGGTAGTGTATATTATATATATATATAAAAAATATATATATAATTTAATCAGCGCTTGACAATACATACGATACATATTACATTTACAGCATTCGGCAGAGGCTGTTATCCAAAGTGACTTACATGTAGTACATGTGGCAAAAGTTGGGCGGGTCATACACCAGCAGTTTGTTTTGAGATTCGCTGAACAATCTTAGCAAAACAAACTTAATATTGTTGTAAGCTAACAATATTCTGTTAGAGCAAGTACAGCATAATGTCATCATGACTATGGCAATAGTTTAATAATTTAAATGGGCTATGTGAATTATGTAAATTAAAATGTAATATTTACCTGCGCACGCCTGTTTTCCCAATACCTTTTTACCCTGTACTTTTAAGCGCTGTAATAATAACGCAGTGTAGGTAGGCAATGTTTTTCAGCTCCGTTCTCCGTAACAGAAATATTCTACCAGTACGGCTCACTTTTAATAACAAAGGCAAGTAATTACTAGACTAATAGTTCAATGGCTGGAATCAGTCGAGTCCAATTAGAATATATGGCGAGTCCGAGACAAGTCTAAATACTAACGAGTCCAAGACAAGACTGAGACATAGAAAAAGCGTCTTGAGTCTGGACTCGAGTACTACAACCCTGCAATTGCTTACTATACCTTTAATTTAGTGACAGATAGAGGAAACCCACTTTGAAAAGCTAGCTTGTTATGTTTGAAAATAAAGTTGAATATTATTTCACATTAGCTAGACACGCTAGCTAGCTAACGTCGTCAGTTGAGGTTTCGTGTTGTCTCATTTTCGCCAATAAAAATGTAGATTACATTTAGTTATAGTTACCCAATGGCTCTTATAGGCTCCTCCCACTCTGTGGCCCTCCCACTACAACCACCCACACCCATCAAACATGATATCATGAGGGAGCAGTGGGGTGCTCACCCAGACTGTGTGGCTGGTAGGCGTGAGGGGGGGCCGGACCAGACATCCCACCCTGGGACATGGAGCTCTGCTGGGAGTCGCTCACCCCCGTCCCGTTGCCGCTGGACAGACCCCCCGCATCAGAGTCCTCAATGTTCCCCCCACTGTTACAGCCCGCACCGCAGCCCTTCCTCAACCTGGCAGCACGGGGAATAACGTCAACAGAAAATACTTTTTAGTTTGTATTATTAATTGTTTGGCTCTATATCACTTTCTACCACTAGATGTCACACTAAGCGCACCAGCATCAGGAGCTGGGATTCCATCACACACAGAGGGCGTGTGATGTCATCCTCAGGATGTAATTACTGCACCAGATCTTTACATAGAACAAAGTGTTGTGCTGCAGTATTAAAGTTTAAATATCATAAATAGAACCTGTACAGTATGTATTTGTTTATTATCTAAACATTTTAATCTTCTGCCTCCCAAGACATTACATGAGCCATTACAAGGGGGTCCTGATGACCTCCTGGAGCTAGGCTAGGCTACACATGACCACACACACACACACACACACACACACACACACACACACACCTGTGCCAGGTGTTGACCACCAGGTGACGGATGTTGTCGATGCTGATGGGCCCCCCCAAGATGTGTCCCAGCTGGGGGTGGGAGTTGCAGTAGGAGGTGGTCAGTGGGGACACGTAGATGGGGTATCCAATGGGCTGGTCGCACGACGAGTTGATCATGTTGCGCAGAGCCTGCTTGGCGTTCTGGATGCTTCCGCGCTCCGGGTTCCTGTTCCTCAGGAAGACCAGCTCCTGCTGCTGACCCGCCCACAGGCCACGCACACCCTCCTTGTTCACCTGGTGACGGGACGGGTGAGGGAGACTGCTCACAACCACTATGACTGGGCCAGTGAGGGTGCTTTTGTCTATGGTCTCTGAGAGACCCACCACCGCTGCTTGAGGCAGTACAGTGTGATACTAGACATCACGCTATATAATCAGTTCAAATGGAATGATTTATTGATTAACTAACACTAACCCTAAATAGCATTGAATTAGGCATTTAGCATAGTTTAAGGTCATAAACAATAAAAACAACCCTGACAAATAGCTATGAAGTTTATTTACATGAAAAACATTTCATGGGTGACTAGGGGTGTAAGAAAATATTGATACACCCGAGTATCGCAATATTACGTTGGGCGATACTGTATCGATTCTCTTAAACCATATCAACTTTGACATTGCTGTTTTAAAAAAGGGACCGTGTACAAAATACAGTCACCTCAAAATAGAGTAAAGATTAGCTTAAAGCTAATGTGCAGTCCCTGAGCAAGTTCACGTAGGTGTTTGTTATCTTTTGCAGCGGCGCCACACATTAGCGTTGCTATGCTTGCTTACAGTATCGCAACACATGGAATCGTTCCCCCCCGACCAGCCCCAGACACACATGCCGTGGTGTGCACCTTGATGACGCGGAAGCTGAGGTATCTGCGGTTGAGCATGATGATCTTGTACTCGTTGGTGCCCTCGTCCAGCACGTGGCGCAGGGCCAGCAGCGAGGGAGCGTTGGAAAGCACGGCGCTCCTCCAGGCCGGGTCGCCCTCGTGGGCGATCACTAGGCTCTGCTGGTGGGATGAGATGGCCGAGAACAGGACGGCCGGCTCGTCGTACTCGTCAGGCGACGTGAAGTGGTCCTGGAACGGAGGGGCGTACCACACGTTTAGACCAATCGGAACCAGCGGCTGAAATCCGCGTTCCAGACTGAGGTTGGATTGTTCCCAGTTGAAATGGCAGATTTCTGAACTCAAAGCGTTCCAGGTCCACGACGATGAACGTAAATGACCGTAAAACATGGCTGACCGTAACCAACTACCTAAAACATTTGAACATACATCCATTATGTAGAACAGGCGTTAACTATATTAGCATGTATTCATTTAATTAAACACAGGCAAATATATTTTAGGTTGCCTTTTGGTTTTATGGAACCATTTACATGTGTACCTCGTTGGGTGTCACCATTGTTGTGTGACGTCAAACCAGGAAGTCAGGGATTTGCCCCGAGTTCACAAGTAGGAACACTGATGTCGGAAATTCTCGACTTCACAGTTGTCTGGAACGCGGCATTAGAACCCAAGCCCAAGTGAGAAGTACTGCTGTTAAGCCACCAGGACAAAGCAATGGGCCTTTAATGTAGTATTGAGAATCAGTGGTTTATTGCCTTCAGTAGCCTGGAAAGCCTCCTGTTTCCCCACATGAACGCTGCATCGTCAGCTTATCTCAAGTGCCACTTGGACACGGGTTTCCAGGCCATATAGCCTGGCACTCATCACGCAACACATATGCACAGCCTCACCTGGTGCAGCTTCAGAGACATTCGGATTCCAGGAACCACCACCTTCCTGAGGAGCTCCATGTCTGCGAAGATCCACTCGTCGCGCACGGAAGAGATGCGGAAGTCACCTTTAAACAGCGCGTGCAGTCCATAGAGGAATGACTCCAGGTTGCTGTGTGGGGCAGGACCCAGGCAGGAGGAATGTCACAACAGGGGAACGCTCAAATTACGTCATTAAACCACATTAAACCAAGAGAAGAGAACCTGGACATGTGATGCGCTGCTGTCCCTAGAGCTCTCCTGCCCAGCACGCACAGGCCGAAGCACAACAGCACCAGGGCTGAGTCCCTGTCACTGTCCAATGGCTGCACAAACACACACACACACACACACACACACGCAGGGAAACCTCGGTAAAACAATGGGAACGGTTGCATTCATTTAACATAACACAAAACCGTCGTAGAAGGATACAAGAGGAAGGCACAGCAGCTCTTTAAGTATTATCTCATGTACGCATGTGCCAGCGCTACAGACCAACATGCTGAATAAAGCCAGCAGAGACCTGTGCTCGTCGAGAGTTGCAGTACTGGATCCAGCCTAGGTACACGGCACAGAAGCTGTCCCTGGAGATGCCTGCCAGCCGGTGGTCGTAGTCCTCGTCGATGTTGGGGTTGAAGGTGGGGTCCAGGTCCACGTAGTTCCTCTCCCTGCAGCCCCGCAGCCCCTCCTTCATGGTGTGGTTGGCCAGCCACTCCTCCAGCGTGGGCGAGGCCAGCACGTAGTAGATGATGCCCTGGAGGCAGGAAGGAGCCACACACACACACACACACACACACACACACACGGCGGGTCACAGCAGCGCCGCAACGCGGCGGCACACCGACATGGGATGGCGCGGGGCTGACCTTGACGTAGTACGTGGTCAGTATCCTCCGCAGGTCGAACACCTGCAGCATGGAGGCGGCGCTGTTGTCCGTGATGCTGTAGCCCTCAAGGACGTACTTGGTGACCAGCACCTCCCAGGCCAGCCACCGCTGGCCGAAGGCTGCATTGAAGGACAGCACGTGGGGCAGGTGTCCCGGCTCGCAGCAGCAGCAGCCCTCGTCCTCCTCCACGCCCTCGGTGATGGCCTCCACCTCCCTCTGCTGGCAGTACGTCCCTGAAGGACATGGTCCAGTGACGGCCAGCCAAAACACGAAGCCACGCTCTTCTCTGCCCCCCCACCCCACTCTACAGGCCTAGACGGCTCTCTGCCCCTCCCCCTATTAGCCACCAGTTAAGGGCCGTTCAGATTAAACGCGCAAAAAGCTACGCTCTCAGCAAGGTAGGGTGCAAAACTAATTTTCTAAACTTTCGCGTCGGCAGGGTGCGCGCAGAAGGGGGCGGGGTTTAATCCGTTTAGCTAACTCTTGTTTTGCTAGGAGACAACCGAATCCAACAACGGATCATCTGCAACCTGTTTGCAACGGTCAGTTTTGAGCTGAGAAGGAAAATGCAGCTAAAAAAAAATCTAACTCCAGCAGGTAACACTATATTTCATATCTAGCCTATGACATTAATGAAACATAGCCTTCCAGTAATGTTTCCATGGCTTGTGGTCATTCCTATATTTTTTAAAGAGACAGAATGTTATATTACGGTGTTGTCAGAACAGAACAGCAACCATTTTCTCCTTCGTTGTTGTCACAACAGGCTTTTCTGCCCCTCCCCCACATCGCCCTGCTCGAGGTGCCACTTGAGCAGTGGTCCACATAGCTGCCCTTCGTGCAGCTTCACATGTAGGGACCCGCTGCGCCTCCGCGACGGTCCGCTACGCTGCAGCACCAATACACATGAATGGAATTTCGGGATCCGCGCCCTTATTTGCGCGTTTAACCTTAACGGCCCTTTAATGGTGATGTGCGTGGCTGCATATTTTCTGAACGCAGAAGCCTAGGGCTCATGGGACATGGCAATGCGTACCACTAAGAACAGCCTGGCAATAGACCAGACACACTGTGGCACAACAGTCAGTGCAGACAGCGTACTACAAAATGACTCAAATCTCTGTTGACATTTTCCAGTCAAGGTCACTCGGGAGAAAGCACACATGGAAGAGGTTTTATCACCTGTGATACATACAACATGGCTGGGGAACTTATCTTCAAGTATAATCTGCAGCTCAAAGCCTTTGGTTAAAACATGTGATTGTTTACAATCCCCCAGCAACACTACTGCTAGCAACCGTTGGTTTATTCTGCATGGTTGGTCCCTTAAATTTAGATGCATGAGAAAAACAGATACCTACATGAAACCCAGGAGCTAAGGGAGGCACATGGAAGCGTAGAACATTAGTAATTGAGATTAGTGGAATCTCTGGGTGCAGGACATAGAGGCATGATGCAGGTGACGTAGCACCAGCAGACACCCCTCAAGACCTCCCCCTTACCTCTGAACTCCAGCCCCCGCAGCTGGAAGGTGACCAGGCCGTTGCCAATCTCCACCAGGTGCACCAGGGCATTCAGGTAGTCAGAGGCCAGGATGAAGCAGTCTCCGGTGCTGAAGTTCCCCCAGCGGCCCAGCAGCAGGTCTCCACACAGGCTGTGCTGCAGGGAGCGGGTCAGGTGCTCGTAGAAGATAGAGTTCAGGTTGTTGTCGTCAGAGCCTTGAGCACAGAGAGGGGGACCGTGTAAATATACCGGCCATGCTGGGTGTTCACTAGAATGACTTCACTAGTAGGTGCTCCCCCGCTGGCACAGAATGCTCCTTCCCCTAAAGGCTGGAGCATACTTGCCCTGTTGGGTGGCGTGCGGCACAAAAATGTGCAGGAACGGCACAATGTTGTTGAGGATGTTCTACAAACTCCTGTCTTTTCTATTGTTTTGAGAATGTGTAGTCTACACCGCTGTTATAGTTGATAACTTATCAAGGAACACTGGATGTATGTTTGGTGTTGCTTTCAAGGAGAAAGAGCGAGTGTCTTGTCAGTTTGCCCGCTGAAGAAAAGAGTAGTTTGGAGTGTATGAAAAGGTAGGCTACTAAACAACAACAATTTATCTTGTCTTTATAGTCGAATCAGACTGGATATAAGGACCATCATTGTAGGACCATGTTTAAATTATTTTAGTAAACCTTTACTCTGTGTAGAGAAGTGCACGTTCAGACGTGAGTCACGTGACATAGCATGTCAAATTTAGAACGGGAGATTTCCTACGGGAGATTTTCCATCTATATTTTCTGTTCTAATTCTGCTTCATGCCAACTAGACAATGCATATTCTTAAAGTCTGTGTAAAGCAGACATGAGTTAGTGTTTTGAGTTTGTCACACCCAGTGATTCAATTGGGATTTTCTATGTGGGGAGTTCTATTTTTTGTGAATTTGGCGTTGAATACTACTAGGATGTAGTCCTATTTATTTCTGTATTAGGCTACACTAAAGTATTAACAATCTGTCTATCTAGGTACTTCAACTTCAAAATCAAACAAATAGTTGGCTGTTATGCAAATAATACATTAATTCATAAGGCTAGTAATTTGTATGCTTATTTCTAAAATGAAGGCATAGCTATCAGACTGTAGGCTGTTAAAGGACAGTAAGTGATTTAGCTATGGAACTGTAGGCTGTTGAAGGACAGTCAATTTAGTAGGCTAATAACTTGCACTAGAGCAGGATCAATATTTCGCTGATTTGAATGCTCTCTATGTTTTTATATCCTCGTGGTGTTATAGGGAGGGGTATGCAAAGTGGGGGACCATCTACGTATATGGTCCCCCGTTTCAGGCCAGAGAAATTATTAATTACAGTTTAACGGTCTAACTCTATACTACATAGTGTTTACATAGTGTTACAGCGTTTTCACATGTTCAGAGTTTTCTAATGTGGCTAGGGAAAGGGAGGTTTGTGGTCCCCTACTGGAGCTGCTGCTGATGAAGATGTATGGATGGATGGATAAAGTATTTCCAAGTAAATCTCTGTATTTGCTTTGCACGATCTTCAAAATCACAACTGTGGTTCGAAGTCGTTGCTCTTTCTCGATTCTTTCCGGCCGTTCTGCAGGCCATCTGCATTATATTATATAAAGAAGACCCACTACCATTCCTACATGCTCCTCCCCATTTTGGCTACCATTCCTATATGCTCCTCCCCCTAAGGCTACCATTCCTACAATCTCCTCCCACTAAGGCTACCATTCCTACATACTCCTCCCACTAAGGCTACTATTCCTACATGCTCCTCCCCTTAAGGCTACCATTCTATATGCTCCTCCCACTAACGCTCACATTAAAATATGTTCCTCCCACTAAGGCTAACATTCCTATATGCTCCTCCCTCCCCCTAAGGCTCACATTCCTATATGCTCCTCCCTCCCCCTAAGGCTCACATTCCTATATGCTCCTCCCCCTAAGGCTACCATTCCTACATGCTCCTCCCCCTAAGGCTCACATTCCTATATGCTCCTCCCACTAACGCTACCATGCTCTCTACCACACACAGCTATACAAACAAACAGGGAGTGGGGAGGCATTGTAATGCAGTGGAACGGTTCCCTGTGGACCCCCACCTGGGTTCCTGTCCAGCTGAGAGGCCAGCCGTGTGTTGGAGTGGTCCACTCTCTTGGTGCTGTGAGAAGACAGACACAGTCAGTGTGCAATGCACGCACGTGCACACTCACGCACGCACGCACGCACACACACACACACACACACACACACACACACCAAGAGCACCTACTTGTAGTCTCTCTCCCAGAACTTGACAGGGCGCACGTAGGAGGTTATGAAGATGGCACTGCCCAGGAAGGGGTTTAGAGGAGTAGAGAAGACAGCGGAGATTATCGCCTGGACAAACAGCATGGCGGAGTCTGGCGGGGCTGGAGTCAAGGACTGTTTACATGAACCCACAATGACATCCTTCTACTCCCATAGGTGTGTGAAGAGATGGTTCACAGCCAGGACCGGCCGCAACATGTCCCCGCTAACCCTTTGTAGAGGAATTGGCCGTCTATTTCCAGTGAGAAGTCCAGGTTTTTTTCAATTGGTTTAAACTACTGCATATGGGTGTAGCGGTACTAAACAGAGCCTGAAACCACGATACAAACACCTGTGGTCTCATGACACCCCATACCTGCTGCAGGTGCAGCCCGTTGAGCTCTGATTGCTCTAATGTGATCGTGTTTCAATGAATCAAATATGAATGAATTGCAAAACCCCACAATCTACCTCCTTTTCTTCTCAGGGTTTGAGGGTGTTGAGCCAACGAGTCTATTGTCTGGGTTGGCAATGTCACAGTCCACAGTTACCATGGCCTCTTACAGAGCACATCAAGAAATTAAAATGATTCAAGCGGCCGGATTGCTTTTGCATGCTGTCCAACCGTTGCAACACTATTACGGCAGTTACGTGCTCTATTTTGGAGCCAAGCACCTGGTAGTCGTTATGTAGTGCATCATAAACACTGCTTCAAGTGTGAGCAGTGGTGACCTGCTTGTTCCCTCCATACTAGCTTACATTAGACCTCTATTGCTTAGCCTTGTCACTCTATGCAGAGTATCATCCTTCACTGCCTGAGCAACAGCTCTATTCGCGCCAGAGACTAGACATGCAGATGCTTCAGGCATGGCCCCGTGAGGCCGGGGTTCGTCCAGCTCAGGTCAAGGATACGAGGCACAGCAAACGGCTGGGCAAAGGCATGAAAGGCTGAACCCCAGGTGATCTGCCAGGGAGCAATGTAGGTGTAGACGAACCGCAGCTTGTAGAACAGTTCCCACAGCTACACACGCACAAACACACAGATGAACAATTCAATCTCCATGTAGACATAAATGACAACATACCTGTTACTTTGTATTCCTTGCGGTACAGTTATTGATGGTAACTTGTATATTTCTTAAAGACTGTATTATTGCTTAGTAAAACCTTTTGAACGCTGGGACAAAACGTTTAAAATGTATTCATTAAATCGTTTTAATAAACGTCTATGGGGTAGCTTTCCACCGTGCCTCCATGTAGTCATACAGAGGCACTCCTCTACGGTACTAATGTGTGGTTCTCCGCACCTTGCTGAAGACGATGGACATGAGGAAGAGGTCCAGCAGCAGCGTCTCAGACAGCTGGCGGTAGTCAAAGTTGAAGAAGAGGACGGTGAAGAGGACAGTGATGTACTGGTAGGTGGGGCTGCTGTATGAGGAGCGCAGCAACTTCAGGCCACCCACTGTGATCATCAGCGCACCGACTCTGTGGGACGGCCCGGACACATAATCAAGCATCCTCAGTTTAAATGTGCGTGGCTTAGACCTTGCCATTTCTGACCATCTTGCCATCCTGTATAATGTAGCTGTACTTTTGACCAAGCAACGTCGAACACAGACCATTACATGCAGGAACATCTGTTTTAGCAAACATGCTTCAAACAAGCAATAACCAGGTTCCCCCAACCTCCTCTGCTGAAGAGTTGGTATTGCACTATGACACACTCCTCTCTTCCAGTCTTGACTCTGTTGCCCCTCTGAAAACTCAGTGCGTCTCCTTCGCTACATCTGCTCCCTGGTTTACCCCTGAGCTGCCTTTGTTGAAGTCTACAGGTCGCCAACTGGAGAGGCTTTAGAAAAGATCTGGTCTCCCAGTCCATCTGGAGTCTTACAGAGAGCATGTGCATACAAGGATGCTCTCTCCAAGGCAAAATCTATCTCTTACTCCAATCTCATTAATACCAACAAAAAAACTCCAGAACTCTCTTCTCCACTATTAACCGGCTACTTAGGCCTCTGGATTCCTCCGCCCAGACTGGTTCTGTACAAAATTGCAATTTATTTCAGGATTCTCTACCAACAACTTCCGTCATCCTCTACTCTGAGGCCTTCTCGGAATATGGGACATTCTACAGCCCTCCTGCTGGACTGCTGTTAATCCACCTTCTCTGCTGTTGAAGACACCTACATCATGGTCTTAATTTCCATTCCTATGCCGATGACACTCAGATTTACATCAACACCAAACTCAACTCACACACCCCACCTGCATCTCTAATCAGCTGTCTTCAAGACATCAAAAACTGGATGACCTCTAATCTGCTCAAACTCAACAGTAAAAAAACAGAAGTCATGGTGGTCGCTCCCAAGATTTTTTTTTTTTTAAAGAAAGTCGGTGACCTTGTCTTATCTGTTGACAGCTTCTCCATCTGTCTATCCTCTGAGGTCCGTAACCTTGGAAGTTATTTTTGACCCTACTCTCTCCTTCGAGCCCCACATTAAGTCTATCACCGTCAGCTTTCTTTCACCTCCGGAACATCTCCCGGCTCTGCCCATCCCTCACAGACCCAGTTGCAGAGACGCTCATACATGCTTTTGTAACGTCACGTTTGGACTACTGCAATGGAGTCCTGACAGGGGTGTCAGGCAAAGCCTTAGCCAGGCTTCAGCATGTTCAGAACTCAGCTGCAAGAGTCCTCACTCGCACCAAACCCTGGCAACACATCACTCCTACACTGCAACACCGCCGTTGGCTGCCTATCCAATTCCGCATTAATACAAGATCCTGCTTCTCACCAACAAGGCTCTTCATGGCCTTGCACCCTCTTATCTTTCCAACCTCATTCACTCACACATCTCATCTCCTAGTCTCCGCTCCTCAAACTCAAAGCTGCTCACTATCCCAAAATCAAGACTGTACTATGAGGGACCGGGCTTTCAGTGTTGCTGCCCCTAAACTGTGGAACCCTGCTGAAACCCGCAGATCAGACAGTTTAATCATTTTTAAAAACAGACTGAAGACTGATCTGTTCAGGCTAGCTTTTCCCTTGGCTTAGACTGTTTTTAATTTAGCTCTGGTTTTATTATGTGATTAATGTTTTTAGTTTGAACTATGTCGTACAGTGTGCTTGGGTTTCTTGAAAGGCACTTGGAAATGTAATTATCATATTATCATATCATATATCATTATTATAATGTAATTATTTCAGCTAGCTTTTACAAATGTTCTTCAAATGTTCTGAATACTTGTTATTATCAGAATTGTGCTTATAACTAGTGTGTGCGTATCCGGTACGTGTCGTCATAGGACGCCGTTCATTTAAAATGGTGCACAGTGTGCATCTTGTCCCATATAAAATGAATGATCTCTATGTTATCTGATGTTAACTTATGCAAATAAAACACTTTGCACAACAGTGATGCCTCGCTCGGTTTGATTAAAGAAACAGGAAGAGAGGTGTGATTCTGCTGGTAAAAAAAAAAGTGACGTCTCACTCTGTGTCGAGTTTCTTTGGGCTGGCGAGCTCCCGGGCGCTGCGGCTGAGCTCGTTCAGGATAATGAGTGGATAGAGGATGTTCTTCTCCAGAAAAAGTAGCCAGACGTGAAGCTTCTCAAACCACATGACGTGTGCTGCGTCTGTAAAGACAGACCACATTAAATATGCTGACGTCAGCAGCACACGCACAGCCTAGGAAAAACTGATATTACAAAACAGCGTGACACAAATGCAATAATAAAGCACCAGCACAGCAAAAAAGTACAGTAAATGGCATCGTATTTAGCAATATGGAATTCACATACTAGCTTAAAGGCATATGTGAGCAACGTTGTCCACAAGGGGGCAGTGTCTTGTGCAGTGCAGGCAAACTGACTTACCCCTGACCTCAAACTGGTAGTACTCCTTGGTTTTCAGCAGGGGCTGAGAGAAGCAGTACCAGGGCAGCTGCTTCCTCAGCTGTGGCAACAGGTAATGGGTGAGGAGCCCTATCGCCCCCAACAGGCAATACAAGACATAACTGAGGTAAGGCTGGAGAGAGAAAGAGACAGACAGTGAGAATGTATATGCATACATTACATTACATTACATACTATTGGCTAACATGACAACAATGTTCAACTTTAATAAACATGTTTACTTCACATTAGGCCAGTAAACAAACCATACATTCGCATCATGATGCAGGTACCTGTAGTGCGATAAACACCGTGCTGACATGGATGGCAAAGTAGAGGACAGCGATGAGCACGCAGACAATCAGGTCAGACTGCAGCCGCTCATTCTACAAATAACATCACATAACAACATGAGACGCCTGCGTTCACGCTGAGCTTACAAGCACCCAGAATAACACTGATGTTTATTCTGAGGTGTTTGCTTATCCATTCTCTGTCTCTGTCAAATATTGATTATAGATCCCAAATGAGCCACGTGTTCTGACAACGATAATGATTAGAGTGGGCTGAGTAACTAACAACTCATGTAGGTGAGACTACTAGTTAGCAAGCAACTCACCACGCAGGCCTTCAGCTTGTCTGGCAGAGGGTCCTGTACTTCTGACAGAGGGTCCTCCGGGTTCTTGTCCTTTCCGCTGGGCAGGATCTTGGACTGGATCAGCGAGCTATCAAGGAAGAGCAATACTACCATGAGTCCAGCAGGGGGCATTCATGTCAAGGCCAGTGGCAGCACACTAGGAAAGCATGTAACGCTCATAAGACCAGGAGAACCTACATAAGGACAGATGGGTCGCTGCTTTGTCGACTCAGGTGGTAGGACACTGCCACCAAGAGGCCACAGAAGACAGAGAACAACACAGGGATGTGGTGGGGCTCCCAGTTCTCCTGTGAAACACACACACACACACACACACACACACTACATAAGTGCACCAACAACATTACATACCACAGACTGAGACACACACAATGGTACAATGACAATAGAGAAATAACCTTTCAAAGATTGACACATATGTTTAAAGTAGCACTCCATCAGGCCATAGTTGTTAGTGTGTTTGATGCAATAGATAATTGAATAATAAACAAATCCAAAGCTTTACATTTAGAAATACTGTGAATTTGATAAAAACGTAAAACATGATGACTCCTGACGCTCTGCAGGCAGGACAATAAGGCTAACTGAACACTGTAGCTGCAGGCAGGACAATAAGGCTAACTGAACACTGTAGCTGCAGGCTGGACAATAAGGCTAACTGAACAATGTAGCTGCAGGCAGGACAATAAGGCTAACACTGTAGCTGCAGGCAGGACAATAAGGCTAACTCTCACCTTCAGAGCTCCGTAGCAGAGACCATACAGCAGGGCCACGGTCACAACACTGCGCAGGACGCTGTAGAGGGCTGAAACCAGGCTGGTGCACGCTGACAGCAGACACACACAGGAGACGATGTCAGCAGCAGCAACACTGGCTCACGGGCTGGCCTCCAGTGAGCAGCGTGTGTGTGTGTGTGTGCGTGCGTGCATGCTTGTGAAGCCAAAGGAAGCATATTTACCGTTCCCCCCGAACACATGGATGTCCAGCTGTTCACAAAGGTACATGACGAAGGTGTTAACTTGTGGCAGCAGCCCCACAAAGAAGATAATGGGGAAACAGAGAGTGAAGACTAGAGAGAGGGAGACAGAGAGAGAGAGCTTTGAGGGCAATTAAAAGTGCTACCATACTATACTTTACATGCCACAGAACCACCTGAATCACTGAAAAACATACAAATTACTAAAAGCAATGCACGTCCTCCATTTGTCCCCTACACACATACCAGGTCTGTGCAGCAAGCAGCCGTGTAACTACACAGCTGAATCTGTATCACACAGATGTAATACAAACCATTGTCCCTGTGCTGTAGCTGAGAGTGGTGCTGTACACAGCTACAGTGGCAGGTCTGTCTTACCTATGACCAGGTATGGACTGTAGCTGACTCACTAGCTGTGTTTACATGCGTTATTATTACAATTGTAATCGAGTTAAAAGCCCAACCCAAAAGACAATTCTCCATATAAACACCACGATTGGAAGAGAAAGGGCCAACCAGATCAAAATTTCATTCCGAAGCAGGGAGGTAGTACAACCCGTTCCATAAACCAATTGAAAGAAGAATTCTACCATGTAAACGGTTAAATCTGTTACTTCCTGGTTGCGTTCTAATTTGCATGCCCCGTGTTACGTTCTCCGATGTACCTACAATTAGAAGCTAGCCGGTTTACAATTTGCGTGCGGGACACGTTAGCCTACATTATGCGCTAATGTGTGCATGTTTAACATCAATTCCGATAAATTGTGACAGCGCATGTAAACACCAGACCCGATTAGGTGACATCCCATGTAAACAGGTAACCCGAAACAGTCAATCGAAAAGATTACATTTTGGAAAGACAGAAAAGTGTCCATGTAAGCCCAGCTAGTGTTGCTGCAGACAGCTACAGTAGCAGGCCTTATGGTCTTACCTATGACCAGGTCCCTGGCAGAAGCCAGCAGCAGCGAGCTAGTGAGAGCCACTCCGTACAGGGTGAAGCGGGAGGAGCTGGTCCTCTCACTGCCATAGTGGAGCAGCCAGATGAGGCCGCAGCACAGACAGAAGTAGACAGGCCGGCTGTAGGCTACGACGCGGTTGTGACCCTGCGAGGGGAAGGGGTGGTGACAACAGTTACAGACTAAAACATTTTTCAAACTAGGTGGAAGACGCTCCCAAGATGACTTGTGTCTCAAAATAGTCCGTATAACAACATATTCACAGGTTTCCAATATAATATGTTGGGGAGGAGAGAGGGGGGGGGGGGGTTGGGTGGTGGTTCACACGACTTAGGGAGTTGAAGCAGGTGTGGGCAGCTGAATAACGACATGTTTTCACAGTGAAAAGGAGAGCTGGGGAGAAGAGCAGTGGAGAGAGGAACATGCAAGCTCCATCTCAGAAGAACCTTCTGGAGAAATGACACTAAGAACTGCACCTGTTAATGAGAATTCTTAGGATACTTTTTAAGGCAAAGTGGAACTATTTGAATTGCAGAATTTACCAGTAATGTCTCATTAATTAATATGGAATACATTGTTTTCTTTATGTAGCAGACAACCAGCATAACTAGGCTAGAATATAGAAATTTGAGCAAACCTAATTTTGAATGGAATATATCTTTAAAAGTTAGGCTATACAGATATATATCGCTGGATGTCTTGCACTACAGCCAGTGCAAAGCAGTATGAGCTGTTTTTAGGTGCTAAATCATTTTACACAGTATGTAATGTCTTCTGTGTAACGTCTAATTCATGGGACCACAGTGCTAGTCATACGCGCACCAGAATGTTACCGACTTGAATGTTACCACTTGCTAAAATGTGAACATTCATTTTTATGTTTTTAATTTCTAAAATATTATAGTTTCATAGGCTTCATAGACTTGGCAATGCATTTTTCAGAAGTTTTTAAGTACTCCATTGTGGGTGTTCTTAGCAGATATTCTGAGGCTTTTATTGTTCATATCGATGTTGGAATTATACCATATCGACCGAAATTATTAAATATATCATGATATAAATTTTGGCCATATCGCCCAGCCCTAGGGGGAGTAGAGAAAAGGAAATTCCAAATGTAAAGGTGAATGATAAACATAGCTGCCTAGTACTACCGGTACAGGATAATACAGCAGGGTAAGTCCACTTCTTCCATATATTTTTCTTTAAGATAATCATTTTGACTCCATGTATCTTTATTATAATATATATATATATATATTTATAATTATGTAATGTTTTAGCCCATTGCTAGCAACACAAGTATAAACAAATAGTATGTTTTTACAAAAGGTGCTGAATACTACCGTGTATGTATTCCTTATTTTTAGTTCTATGGTGTATTCACGTAATTCCGGCTGTCTAGTTGGCTGAATGGAAGCATTATTGAGCAGAACTCAAACAAAAGCAAAAAATAAATAAATAAATAAAAATAGAGGTACAATGTTCAATTAATCGTGATATTAATTTAGATTTTAGGTAATGTCGTGCAACCCTGGTATGTTGGTCTGACAAAAGCGACACAGTCCTGACTGAAGTTATGCAAGTTTTGTTTCCATGTCTTCCCCCCACCAAAGCTTTGTCTATTTGCTATTGATTACTGCTGAAGCTTCAAAGTTACAAAAATGGTATTCGGGCCAGCCCTACAGTAAATACCTGTAAAAACCCGGTAATATCAGCGAAAATAGAAATCTATTGCATAATTACATTAATTACACATTAAGTACACACTATAGATTTTCTTTTCTACTTAATTTGTCGACTCCAATGTCATCCTCCTAGTTAGCGCTAGCTAAATCACGGGACCCACTATTTATTATTTGTCCGGCCGCTCCTGCATCAATGTTCAAACCGCCTTCTCCCGCGTGATTCCCACCGGGTCTCGAGGGATCTCAATGCAGTCATCTACGGCTCTGTGCTTTAGACTGACAATGAGCAGTATAGCGTTACGTAACGTCTGACACAATAACATGACTATTATAGGCCTGCATTATCAGAGACCTCACCGTCGGATGGAAGTGAGGTCTCAGTGGACACCAGAAATCAGGCAGACACACAAATAGCACAGAGGTTAGCGTTACAGCGTTGTTTGACCTAGCAGAGCAGAATAAATATAGTGTGGGTCCCAACAGTAGTGTGGAGAAGGAAGAGCACAGGGGCTAATGTGGGGGAAGAGGGACACACAGAAACACAGAGAGAGAGCTAGATAAAAAGAGAGCTAGAGAGGGGAAGGGGGGGGGGGCGGTGCATGGTCTAAACTCTGGCCAGCTATTTAAAGCTCATGCCTGCAGCAGAGTAGGAGCTACATTAATAAAAGACAGCGCATCAGGACAGGCTGGAGGGAGGCAGTAGGGAAGAGGGGCTCCGCTGGCGCAGAGTGCATATGAATGGTGTTCATATCCTCTGTGCTCTTGAAACAAGTGGTTCATACTATAGGTTATATGTTGACTGCCAATAAGACCAGATATAACTTGTGTTGATAACATGTTTTGATGTAAGCGTCTTACGTTGATTTGACAGACGTGTGTGACCTAGGAACTCATTCTTTCATACTAGAAACCAGAGCTTATTGCACACGAAAGATGGTTTGCATGTAAAAATGAATAATGAATACTTACATGGCGAGGCGAAGAAGAGTCTGGCTGAACACTCTGCAGAGAAACGGAAACCAGCTTACAGACCACAGCTCATAAGTCATATTGCACATATGTTACATATTTCAAAAACACATGTCTAAAAATGTGCCCAATATTTCAGCTACAACAATAACCCACTGTCTCTTAGGTGTGTTCACCTTCAGTAAGGAGTACTGGCAACTTGCAATGACCAGGCAGAACTGAAAGATCCAGATGTCTGTGAAGAAGCCATGGAGGAGCAAGACCGAGCCCAGGAAAGCCACCAGAATAGCCAGCGCTATGGCCAGCACGTTCTCCAACACCTCCCGGTTCCTGTTCATGTGGCAAAGGAAAGGCATTTATTCAAGAATACATCAATTCATCTCTCACTGTATAGTTCACTTCCAGAAACTCTACATCATTAACTGAGGTTCATCATTCATTCATCTAGAAAAAGATATTTATGGGATTGGGAATGTATTAACATTTTATAAATCAAGGTCTCTCACCACATCTTCTGGGCCAAAGTGTGTAAAAACATGAGTCAAAAGAATATCTGCACATTGCTGGAGTCCACTTAGGAAGTTGGGATACCAGTAATACTCTTTCCACTGTCTTAAAAAACACATATATGGTCATGCTCATCACATCACAATGTGAAGTTGATGGCGAAGAAACCATGTTTGGAGATGCCTCAAAACAAGCAAGCAATATTTGGAATCCAGCGTATAATATATGGTTATTATTATGAGAGAACCTTGCATACTTGACAGTGCAGCACAGGGAGAGAGATTTCTAGTGAATGTCTCCATTGTCTGCGAAGGCCAGACATCTTTAAAACCACTCTGGCTACATCCTATTAGGGCTGCACGATTAATCAAAATACAATTGCGATCTTGATTCATACGATCTCATTTCTACATGAGAACAATTCTGCCTTATTTTAATAAGGGACATCAGCCGCATCAAAACTGGTGCTCCGGTGTAACAACACATGGTACAGAGAAGCAGAAAGTAAATAGAGCGAGCATGAGAATCACCGGCAAAGAGTGAATGAGGGGTTGTATGCTATGGCTGTAAAAGTAATGCAATCTCCTTTTGACGCCATTATTTTGTTGCCGTTTACACAGGTTTTATTACTTGTAGAGTAGAACTATACAGTCATCAGTTGGGTTCCATTTTGTTTTAATGTAGCCTACAGTTGATCAGCTGTCCATGTGCCGTTTCTAATCCCTCCTCGAAATGCGCTTCATTGCGCTTGTGTTTTATCTTGCAATGATGAATCGGATTTATGAGTTTGGCCTGTGTTAGCTCCTTGCAGCAGTTACTCCGGGTAGGTTTTGATTTAAACGAGGGAGCGTCACGCTTGCAACTATTTATTCAATACTTTAGATCAGGGGTGCTCAACTCCGGTCTTGGTGGGCCCCTATCCTGCATGTTTTAGATGTCTCCCTGCTCCAACACACCTGACTCAAATCAATGGGCTTCTGCAGAGAC
>JAODUH010000015.1:567247-586675 GCA_027564835.1 Typhlichthys subterraneus | reverse complement strand
TGTAAATTTGCTGTCCCCTCAAAATAACACAACACACAGCCATTAATGTCTAAACCGCTGGCAACAAAAGTGAGTACGCAAAAGCGCTGACAATCAGCTAAAACAAAAACCTAATAAACAAGATCAGTGTTGGTATTAGTTGCAGGGCCGTGTGAACCATCATTTACCATTCACAAACAGAAGACTGCAGTATTAGGTGAATGTGCGTGTGTGTGTTTGTGTGTGTGTGTGCGTGTGCGTGCGTGCCCACCCCTCAGGGAGCTGGCCGAGGCGTCCTGAGGCTCAGTGAGCGCTGGCTGGCTGGGCAGGCCGCTGCGGGAGCGGCTGACACACTCCAGCTGGCAGGCCCGCCCGAGAAGGGAAGCGGCGTCCAGCACCTCTCCCTCCTTGGCCTCCAGCTGGGACTTGGAGGTGGTGAGGGTCCCCGCGGGGGGGTGCTGGAGGCAGGCGGCCGTGCCGCTGTCCAGGCTCAGCACGCGCCCGTGCGTCCTGGAGCCACTGCTGGGGGTCCGACGGGACGCCCGCCGCCTCCACCCGGGGCGCCGGGCGGGCGGGGCGGCGCTGGAGGAGCTGTGGGTGCTGCGGTGGTTGCTGGACGCCTCGCTCTGGTCACTGGAGTCCCCCTCGCCCCCCCGCCGGCCCCCGTCCAGACTGCTGGCGCGCTTCTTGCCCGGCCGTCGCCGCCCGCCCCCCCCTGCCGAGGAGGTCCTGTGGGCCTGGCGGGACGTCACGGGAACCTCCTCCTCCTCCCCCTGAGCGTCAGCCCCGCCCTCATCCCTGGGGCCGGTGGGCGGGGCCTGGACGGGGGGCGTGGCCATCAGCTGGTTGGCGTGCGGGTTCTTATTAGCCTCCCTGGACGGAGGCCCGCCCACGCCGCCCAGAGTCCTGCCAGCGGCGGCGGAGGCCTCGTCCCGTGCGCGCTCGTCCCCGGACAGAGACGGCAGGCTCTCCACGTGCGTGGAGCTGGTCTGCTCGCTGTGGGAGCTGCTGAGGGTGCTGTTGGTGTCGCGCTCCGTGGTGCCGCTGCAGTAGCTCTCGGTGGAGCCGCTGCTGCTGCGCGTGCTCAGGCTGCGCAGGCTGTCGGCGCCCACCTCCCCCCGGTACAGCCCCGACACGCCCTCGCCTGCGTCGTCCCTGGAGGCGGAGCGGGCCACCCTGCGGTGGCTCCCCGCCGCGGGCTCCCTGGGCCTGGGGGCCTCCAGCTCACGCACGGGGTCAAGGCCGCCTCTCCGCGGAGGGGGGAACGAGCTGAAGTCCGGCAGGGAGGGGTCGGGGAAGGCCGAGCCCGCCGAGCTGGAGGTGCGAGGCAGGCCCCGCGAGCGCCGCTCCTTCCTGACGGACTGGGATTGGGCCTGGCCCGCTGGGTGGGTGGCGGCCTCTGGCTCGCAACAGGACAGCGACTGGCTAAAGTGCGCGGAGGAGCTACAGATGTCGGCTGGCTCCCTGGCCAGCTCGGGGGGGCCCAGGGAGGTGGAGGGCTGCATGGACGCGAAGGAGTCGTTGGAGACCAGGCAGTACATCTTCGTGTCTGACAGCAGGTCTGGAGGAAGAAGGCAGATCATCATCATCATCATCATCTAATCAAGTTCACTTCCAGCGTTCACAAGCATGGCAGGCTCTCACCATGGTCGTGGCTGCAGCTCTCTACAAGAGTCAAGCTAATGTCATCTGGAGCCTTCCTTACTGCTCCTGAAGAGACAGGGAGAGATGCGTTGGTTCATGGTTTAGCTACACATCAGTAACACATCATTAACACATCATTAACACATCATTAACATCAATAACATCAATACAGCAGCAATACCAAATCCAAACATTCTGGGGATTAGAAACAAAAGATGAAGTAGTGTAGTGTCATCCCATGACGCTAAACCTCACCCCGTGTTAAAATAGCTATCCAATAGCTCTTCCTGTGCCGCGCTACACACAAATCAGGCCTACATGTTTGTCCAACTCACCTATGAACAAAACGCTCAATGTGTGCCCACTGAAACGCACGCATCACAAACACTGGGTCTCGTGCTTGTAAAATCCATCACACACACACACAGGGACAAGCCCTCGGGGCTGCCACAGACCTCTTCCCGTCATCACAAACTAATTACAATGGCGTCGAGTGGACCAGCTGAATTATTCAGACACGCGGTCGCCTTGCTGCGGAGCTCGCAGCGCAATGGACGCCGGGCGCATATGCTGCTTCGTTCATCGGCGTTCCTCAACTCCGGGAGCACTGCTCCCGCGCCGACGCATGCTGTGGGATTGCCTTTCTGGGAAACGGTTTTTAAGGCCGCCTCATCTTGGTGTGACCGGAGAGGTCACCAGAACGCTGAGTAAGCCTCTATCTCCCGGGGCACATAGGATACTGTGGTCTATGATGCAGCTAGCCCACTTATTTCTACTCATGTAGACCACAATAAGATCATAAGATACTAAACTATGGCAAATGCTCATCAAGTGAAGCCAAACGGTCACCTTGAAATTGTTATGTAAAACATAACTATATTTTATAATGTAGTACAAAGCTGTGTATTCACGTGTTGCTGTTGCATTTTGATATATGGCTCAGATTATTTGATTGCCGAAGTGTAATTATATTAAAACAGATTATCGGTCATTATATTCTTCTTGCTTATTTCGTGATACATCCAGAAAAACACGAGCAAGCACAGTGCTTCAGCAGCTGATGCAGGAGCAGGGGGTGGTCCCAATTACCTCTGGCTGGTGTTTTTCCTATGTGGGCCGATGCAATCTGGAATCAGACAGGAGAGGCAGGTCAAGTCACAGCTCTTTCAAAGGGACTCATATCAAGTGATCACATAATCCACACGTCTCAATTAGGGCTGGACAATATTTCAATATCAACACAACGCAATATCATTTTTGATATGACTTTTAAACTTATTTCCGGTATTTCGATTGGTCACTGAATTACGGGTGCAGCTGTCAGTTGCAGGGCTCTACAGTGCGGCCATTTCATTCGCAAATGCGACAAAAAAGGTTGTATGTGCGAACATATTTAGACGCACTTTGTGCAAGTGACTTCTACCTCTTAGTTATTTAACTGTGATTTCACATTTCTTGTTTGTATAAAGGCTAAAAGGTGAACATTTGTATGTTTTTTATTTCTAAAATGTTTCATAGGTTTTCATTGTAAGTAAATAATAGTAAGTAAGTACTCTGTTGTGGGTGTTCTTAGCCGTTTTTGAGCGTTGTATTGTTCATATTAATATCGGAATTATACCGCATCGACCAAAAATATTAAATATATTGTGATATATATTTTGGCCATATTGTCCAGCCCTAGTCTGAATATCAAAAATTACCTCACTCCCACATTAAATAAATTAACTAACTAATTCTTCCACCGGCAAGCTTTAGATGATTAGCGATTGAAGGACATACAGTTCAGAACTGTCATCCCTAATAGGTCAGGCAAGATAGATAAACTGCTAAAATAGTACACAAATCTGAAACAAACACTAAGGGATAGCTAATGCTAACTACAAGAACGAAAATAAATGTTTCCAGTTAAAGGTAGGGTTAGTTCTTTTCGACAACACTAGATAAACTTTGAGTTCAAATCAAAACAATATCCTTCCGCAGCGCTGCTTCACACATTTAAACGCATTGTGAAGACGTATTGTTGTTGTGAGCGGTGTTCGCCACTATGTTTGTGTTCCTATTTAAGGGGCCAGGGCTGTGTAGAAGTAGGGCTGGGCGATATACCGAATTTTTTCCAAAAGAAATATAAAATTTGACAATATCGTTTATATCGATATAGTTATATTATGCATTTATTCATGACTTTTTCGATTTGTTCGTCTCTCCCTCCATGCCTGCACAGAGTGTCAAAGGGGCGGAGACACCAGAGAAAGCTCACATGTCAATTAATGTCGCAAAAAAAAAAAAAGTGTCACATTTCCGTCAGGTTTCTTGTTTTATTCTATATGCCTGAAGATTTAGCCCACTTTATAGAAAATACCAATATATATCGTATATAGGTATTCAACCTAAATATATTGGGATATTATTTTTGGTCCATATCCCCCAGCCCTATGTAGAAGTACCGGATTATTTATTATTATGATTTATTTATACAACGGTAAATAACGGTAAGATCACATACTGTACAGTATGAGAATCACTGGCTCTATTATTCACTGAATGTAGAGGGAGCACAATGTATTGGAGTTGGCTAAAAGGTGCCAATAAAGACATTTCTGCACTGTGACACAGTGCAGCACTGACACACTAAGACATTCACTTAATACAGTACATCAAGCATGGTCTTGTACACCAGCGATAGCTTTGCATAAAAGGCAACAGAAATGAATGGTCTGGTCTATGATTAATACCTGGTGATTAGACTCCAACCCAGCATAGGAGTTCCTAGAACTGCAGTCCACAGGCGGAGTCTCTTGGCGGATGAAATCTGCCATCTCAATACCCCCTCCAGGGTCGCTACACGCACGCACACACACACACGCACACACACACACGCACACACACACACACACACACACACAAATGATCCATCACATGAACAAAGTACTCCTCTTAAAGTAGATGACAAAGTAGACAGAACAGTCAAATGTACTTGTCATGTTGAAAACCACAGCAGTATGTTTCATTCTACCTCCTTTCATTTACTCAACCAGAACACAAACTGTATAACACAAGCCAATAACTTCAACAACAAAAACAGAAGGAAAAGTAGAAACGCAAACTTGCAGAATTTTTGCTTGGCCTATATTTAGTCCGGACATGAATGTTGTTATTTCGAAACGAACAACTTGCCAGGGATTGTCTATAAATCATTCCCATATGCCAAAAATCAGGTCAAGCCAAAAAACAAACACTGCAAGGCAATGAAGAAGTGAACCACACAGCACATAGTAATGCAAGAGGAGGAAAAAGAAGAAAACACCTCATCAATCACAAGGTTTCAAACTGAGGGGCTCAGGGGTCAAAAGAGGATGTCAACATTTAAATAAGGCTCACATGCCCCCCCTCCAATGACACTTCTTTCTACTAATGCAGTGTTATATTTAAAAACAACACACAATATGGTGGGATAGACATTTATGGTTCTGAGGGCGCTATTATTGAAGGTACACTTGATTGCACTATCATTAGCATTCATTGTCGCTCATTATGCTAATAACATAAACATTATCTTACCTGGGGTCTCATGGCAACAACAAAACAAAAAGCCAATGCCTTTATCCATGTGCACGTGCGTGTCTGCTCTAGTGTAAACTCAAACAACCTGGAATGTAATTCCAGATGTGCGGGCAAAGCTTCCACTGCCCCTGTGGTCGAGGGCTCTTATTCGACTTGTTGCTTTTTCCTTTTCCCAGCATCCTGCTAAGCACTACCTCTGGAATGTCACAATGAGTCACTTATTTGAGTGAAGGGCTGGACCTGGACCGCTCTGCCTTATTTCTTCAGAATGACTACTATTACAACTGCTCCATTTTAAAAGACCTGCCTTTTCATGTACCAACACACAACAGCAGAAAGAAAACATTAGATCAACAGACTAGCTATGACTCAATATGCACAACCAGGCTCCATAACGAGACATCACCGTCATCTCCATCATCAGCAGCACAGATCAGGAAACAGGAGATTGCCAGACTAATGACTAACACTAATAAATCCCTCTCGCATGACATACTGTACATGGCCCACCATCAGTATGTCACTGTGGCCGTGTGTGTCCCTCCTCATTTGGAGCTGCTGTGACCAGGGTGTATTGTATAGTGGGAACGTACCCTGGGCCGTTGTGGTCCTCCCGGCGCGTCACGCACCCTTGGTTAGCCCCCTCTGGGCTGCCTGCGCTGCCCTTCGTCTCCTTGGCTCGGTGCTCCACCACCTCACCTTCGTCCAGGGCATGGTGGAGCCGGTAGTTCACGGTTTTTAGCAGCAGAAAAATAGCAGCGATCACACCACAGTAGATTCCCACAATCACCATGGTTGGTGGCAGAGCCTGATAGTAGAAGGGAATAACACATTGCATTTGTATTGGGGTGTGTAGCTAGTGCACTGGTTTAACTGAGCTACTATAGGATGTTTATATTCAATCAATTCAATCATATTAGCCTATTTAATCATAGCAACAATAATAATACTATTCATACAATTGCTCATAGAATTTGCACACACATTTTTTTTTAAATGGGGTCCCTGGGGATCACCCACATACCCCAGTCTGGGGAGCACTGATCTAGATTGTAAACAACAAATGTTGTACTTCAGTGCCTCAGTTAAGATGCCAAGTACTTGTTGAAGGCCAAATTACACAAAGTTAACCTTTATAAACTTGACAAAAACACCACAGCAAGAATGTAGTGTTATGTTGGTTAGATTTTAGTGATAGGTAGACTTGAATATGAGCATGCATATTTATACCACTATTCTCTGTGTGCCTGATGAATGACATACAGCATTAATTATCGCCACCAGACCCCCTCGAACCTGTGGCTCAATATAAACCACAGCTAACTGATGTATTTATTTCCAGTCTGTAAATAGAAGGGAAGCCACAAACCAATATGGAGCATTAGATTCTCTGTTTGTACAGTATTAAACTTCTTCAATAGCCATGTTGGACCATATAGGTGCATAATTCAAAAGTCTAGTTTATAAATAAAGAACGACATTCATTCATTGAATTCATAGTATATTTAAAACACTACGATAACAAAATAATGTGATAAATCATTGCAATTACATTATAATGCGATATATCATTACAATTACCCCAATATATTAAATATTGTAAAGACATGCTTGGTCTATATTTTTTAAAGAGTAAGAATCTCCTCCATAATGTAGAAATTACATTCTGGGGACAATACTTTTGTGAAGAGATAAGTGGTGAAACGTACACCACCACTGAAAACGGTACAGTATATGTGGGGGTAGGTCAAAGTCGAACTTACAGCATTTAATATACATTTTGACATACACTTGTTTGGAAAGCTATTCGCCATAAACAAAAGATCCCAGTGGTCCAATCTACGTTACGGTAGTTGTTGGAGGATGGTAAACTTGCAAAAAGCAACTCCTCAATATAACAAAATGTTTTTTATTTAAAATAATATACCTTCATAATTCAGGACGACTGTTGCTCTCACAACACCAGAGAGAATGTTGTGAAGTCAAACAACATTCTAAATGCTATATTGTTTTCTGACCGTTATTGTCCTGACAGCTTACGGACGCACATTGCTTTTATGCAATCAGCCAATCGTCTTCCCGAAGACCGTACATGTTTAATCAAATACCGTACTTACCATGTAAAGTGTGAAGGGGAAGCACAGCAGAAACAGCCATATGTAGAGATGTAAAGCATTGACAAATGTATTTTGATGGGGGTCGTAATACCATCCGCCTGTGACTGAAGCCCAGACCCCTTGTCTGAGGATCTGAAGTGTTTGAGACCCCATGCTTTAACCCCTTCGAAACTACACAGAATCGACGAAATAAACGGGGCTGACACGTAGGCTAGTCGTCGTCAAACATAACGAGCAGTGCTCTGTTTTCAGACATTGGCCTGAAATCCCAACTGCAGCCATCTTCTCTGCAGCTAGCCAGCTGGGGCACTGTACTGTTCTGTTTTCGGTCCTCCACTGAGAAGCCTCGTATCCCACCACGCCCCGCGAGTAAATTCTTCTTCGCGTTGTTTTTGTCTATGGTAGCCTACACGCATGCGTACATGCACACACCCTATTCTTTTATCCACGCCTCATCCTAAAATGACCAGTTTTGGGCAAGTTAGCAATAGTGAAAAGTTACTATTTACTCATTACTCCTTCAAAAAGTAATACTATTATTTTACGTATTACTGTGTGTTAAAAGTATTTAGTTGCGTTACTAGTTACATTACTATATTACTTTCACAATCACTACCGGTACCGGTACCCTGCCTCGCACCTTCTATAAAATGAAAAACCTGTGTAGCCAGCTAATTTTTTATTGAACCCTTTTTATTTGAACAATAATTAACACTAGGAGTCAACAATCTGCCAAAGTGAATACATTGCATCCTCTCAAACCAGATAATTGGACAGGTTGCTTCAAGTTTGTTAGGACCAGGCATCTAATTATTGTAACGCTGTAATGCAGCATTGCTTGGATTAGTAATTGTAGTTATTACCTTTTTTGGAAAAGTAATTAGTTACACTACTATTAAACACAGTAACACAGTAACTAGTTGCCAGGAACAGATTTTGCATGACTTCTATTGCAGGTTTATCAAGTGTATGTAGTTTCTAAAAACATTGTAATGTATTAGCAGTAACTGGCAGTAAATGGCAGTGCTAGTAACTACTACCCAATACTGAAAATGACATGGCACCATTAAAGTAAATATGACTCAATAAATACAATATGATGACGGCAAATATAAGAACACACATTCTTTGCTATCTAGCGCCATCATGTGGCGATTAGATCTCTTGGCTTGAACACCATCTATGGCAAAAAACAAGTGTAAACCATGCAAAAGTGCATGAGCTCAATAGTTACAGGCTGAAATCAGTCATATCATACATGTTTTACATTATATTTTATTCAGAAAAACATTGACTGTTACACCATAATAAACAAAACTACAAGTTACATAAGCATAACATAATTTTTCAGTACAAATACAAATATCAATGTTACCAGGTTCTTCCAAAATCACAGGCAGCTTCATGACCCATCCCTTGGTGAATGAATGGTGTATGAGAAATTAACTCTGAAGTCATCACAGAAGGAAGATATTGGTGATGCCAACAGGAAAATGAAACTGGTGCTGATGTCAGCGTAACAAAAAAGACACCCCCCCATTAGCATATTCTTCAGTAAACTAAATGTACAGACGTAGCAGTGAAACAGGCACCTTGTGTACTAACCAAGAGAGTAGCACACTACTTTTTAATGAAGCTACAGAGCTACTCTCTTTGTGTCAGACAGGTGACATCCTATGACTCGTTCCTTCAGCACGTTCTGATGGTGTGTGAGCAAGCACCATCACTGTAGCCTTGCTCGCTTCTCTGGGGGTGGCTTACTGGGAGGAGCTGGAGCGGAGGTCTTGACTGCTGGCTCCCTCTCCCTCTCCTCTTGTTTCACTGCCTCTACAGGTGGTTCAGCCTCCTTCTTCACCTCCACTACAACAGGAAGTAGAAACAGGAACACATTAAGATAATTATTGATTCTACTGTTCCAAATGAGCAAAGTGTCTTTGACAGTGGCAGGGAAAAATATTAACAACTGAAAAAACTAGAAAGTATTTCAAATAATTAAACAAAATTATGTAAAATGACATGAAATAAACAAGCGTGATACTGGCAATGACATATATTAATGTATTTAAGACCATACCTGGGATAGGCTTTTCCCCAGGCTTTGGCTGAATAGAAAAAACAAACCAAAAAGGAAACATATAAACAAAAATCCATTACAAGGTGGTGTCTGACTTGACCTGAAAGGGTTCTCCTCATTGTTCTATACAAACATAAGGGAGAGAGGAGAAAGGTCTGTCCAAAATGACAACTGAAGAATATAGTGATATGCAACCTTTAAGGTTGCCATCGAAAGTGGAAAGATATCATGAGATCAAAAAGAGAGCTCAAATATAGAAAGCGTTGTAAGTAAGGCCACCACACAACACAGTACCTGGTAAAAGGTTGGGGGGAACTTTGACCGGAGGTCCAGGAGAAGGGTGTCAACACGCTGCCTCTGGAAGAGTGAGCTGGGTTCCTCCTTCTTCTTGGACTTGGGCTTGGCTTTTTCTGTAAGGAGACCACTCAGTTGACCAGAAATAGAACTTCAGTTTAAACTTAGCTTCCTGGAGCCAAAGAACTTGAAATCAGTATGAAGTCTAATGCTAACCCCTCTCCTCCTGGTCTTTGAAATGCCACCAGTAGCCTTTGGAGGGGTGGTATCGACAGTACGACATAGCCTCGTCAAAAGCTGACTGGATTCCATGGACAGCAGAAAGCTAATAATGATGAGATGAAGAGTTTAATCATAGCAACCTATATATTAATTTTTTGCAAACAGACAATTCTGGTATTTTTTTATCTGGCGCAGTACGCAACTTTTGCTTCATGGAACTGTATTAGCATTACAACACACTGCAAATCCATCAGAATGTCTAGCTAGTACCCTTGGCACAAGTGTATCTGTCCCTTAAATAGAAACACTATGAAGTAAACTCTTACCACTCTAGAGCCAATGACAGTTCCCAGGTCTGGGGCTTGATAGACAACTCCGGCTATGATGTAGTAATCAGCCAGGGGTATCTCTTGAGGATTTGCGCATAATAATAGAGAATTAGGGGGCAAAGCTTTTATGTTAGGTTAACATTGGATACGGTTAAGTCACAGCTGGCATCAAGCTGAAAGCAAGGAATGATGCAATCGTACACAGAGAAGCACTGTTATTTGAACATAAAATAATTTGTATCTGGTTCATAATACTAACATTTTTATATGGCTAAATCAGCTTAGTGTTTGTTATGGTACTCCCTTTAGTGAATCAGTGATGACATACAGCTACAGTAAAATTCTAATAATTAAGAACATTCAGGTGATTATCGCAACTGGAACATTATTTAGATATTTATTTTAGCCACTACAAGTTTATGAAATAGTATAGCTGACCGGTACTGGGACAACCAGAGAACACAAGTAAGAGGGTTATCTAACATACAGCCGTTTACCTTGTGTTGGTGACTGCCTCTGCTGCTTGCGGATGATATACATAATAGGCTCCTGGGCATGGAGGAGAATGTATTCCACTCCAACCATCTGACTGTGAGAAAAGCGTGATTGTGGAATTAAGATAATTTGATGGCTGAGATGCTCAAGTATATTATACATTATATTTGCATTTATATTTGTGTGTGATAAATGTACTTTAGATGCTCCAGAGTAAGCCGCTGCATCTTTACTACTTCATTATTACAGGTCCGGTCATAGAATGGGTTACTTCTCTCAGAAAAATAATCCAGCACATTACCAGGGTTGAGAATGGGCACCCAACCACTGTCTACCCAGGATATTCCAAGTAGGTTGTCTGTTAAACGAACGAGAAATTAAGTGTTTAAAAAAACAAGCATAGTCTGTAACTGGGATGAGATATATCAGCCTGATGATGAAATCTGATTTTGAAAATCTCCATGTTGGCCCTTCCACAAAATATGGCCTGAAAAAATAAACTGCATGCTAGCCCTTCCACAAGTATGGCCTGAAAAACTGTAAACTACAACAGTGGCATGAACAGTTTATTTGTGAATTATTAGCAATGTGTTTTTGTAATTTGAAACAATGAACATGTATAGAGAAAATAAAGGTGATACATGTATTTTAAATAGGCCCAGCGATAAGTAGGCTACAGTATGAATAGAAGCGACAGCAGGAAAGTATGTGGCTAGTCATTTTTAGCATCTATATTTGTCTTGAACGATATATTAAAAGAAACCTAATATGAAAAAGTAACGTGTGGTTAATACGCAAAATAAAATTGTTGATATTGTTTGAAAAAGTAAAATTGCTTTAGATACCTCTTAAATCCACCGACGCCATTATGTAAACAAGAATGTCACCACCAAAGGCGCAGCTTGGTGACGTAACGAACTGGGGGTAGATGGGCTGTGGAGTTTTGTGAACAGCCGGAGATATAAATTCGGCCAACTGTGCGTTTGCGAATATTAAATTCCTTAGCGATATATAGGCTATTTTAAACAATTTATTTAGGTCTAATATGTTTGTGGATGAAAGTGAGCAGCAACAACAGCAGGATAGGCATGATAAATAGGCCTGTGTGTGTGTGTGTGTGCGTGCGTGCGTGCGTGCGAGTGCGTGTGCGTGCGTGTACATTTTTAATTTCGATTTACACCATTTATTTAGACGTGCGTAGTTATAATGTGAAATACCAACAGGCAGGGGCGTTGTTTCATCGGATGCTAAGGTATGGCAAGTTGACATGGCGTCAACGAAGGGCATCGTTTTTTATTAGTATTTTTTTTAGGGGAAGACATATTGCTATTCACCACTATTCTGGTGAATAGTTATGCACCTTCATCAAGTTATGGGGCGATGTGATAGTCAGATAAATTATATAAGGACTAGTCACAGTTCAAAGGAGCCGAGACAGGCTTTATAAAACGATTTTCAAATATGATGCGTCACAAATTTTAAATATTTTTGCATTCCCCCACTAACCAATATAGACATATATCCCAGTTATAAAAAGTTTCGAGTATTCTAAAATTAAGACACCTCCATCTGAAACAATAGCAATTTAAAATGAGATTAAAATGTAGACCTCCTCCAAAGCCTAGTTCAAGTTTAACGCTGGTGCAATAACATTGTTCTACCAACCAATCAGACATTCTGACAAGAAGGAAGTCTTGATCCGAGGGTAGGTTTAGCCAGCGCCAAATTAGCGCCTAAATCACGCTTTCAAAATAAATTAAGATCTGCCCTGCGTTCTACCCGCCGGCCGCATTCCCTATACGCATATGCGATTAGCCAATATCATTTTTGTAAAGCAAAAATTATCAATTATATTGGGACACAAGTGAAATTCTATTATTTATCTTTTATTTATTTATGTTTTAAAGCTGATCCCAATGTATGGCATTCCAATGTGACGCCTATATGCCAGCAGGCCGTAATATTTAATGCGTGCAGGGCTGCGGGGCCTGCCATAGATCTATGCTGCCAGTTTCTCAGTGACATTTGCTGGGAGATAGAATTCCAAAGACACATACACAAACAGCTGAAGTTTACACTTGGGTAAAGAGATTAAATGTGTATTGAATACAACAATAGGCCTATAGTTTGCACACTTGCTCTATTGTTGATATAGCCTACAAATTAAAATCCTCTAATAATGAGATGGGTGTACTGGAGGTTAAACAAAAAATACAAAAATACGAAACAAAATAAAATGTCCTTCATTAAACTCCTGCAGGTTAAATTACATCATACCCTGTCATTGGGGACCTTATTCTGTCATTGAGGCAAACCCTGCGTACAGACTGCTGCTGCTGAGGCAAATGTCAGGCTGGATATATTTAATCTGATTACTACATTCCTCCAATTTTAGATAAGCAACGCTTGGGCAAGGCGAGTCCAGACGTATCAAACAGATAGTAGATTAAAGGGGTCTCATAATACAAAGCAGGACTGTTAGCCAACCAATCGGTTCGTCACTAAAAAGACAGGAGATAGTCTATTTGTAGAGCTCGCTAGCAGGCTTGCGCTCAGAAGACCAAGTTGCGTCGACGCGGCTGTTCAGAATGCGTTGAGCAGCTAGAGCAGATTCCATTCCAACATTTGCGTGGAGCGGTTATCATACATCGGCTACCAGTCGAAGAGGTTGGCAACAATGAGCGTGAGCCAGGTTGGGCACGATGGCAAGTCCAGAGTAGACGCCAGCCCGGACACCGGCGGCGGATCTCCGAGGCAACAGTGCGCAGAGCCTTCGAGCGGCAGCCGGACCAGAGATGCTCGATATCATCAACAACAGCAGCTGCTGCAGCAACGACACCATGGTGGGTCGCTGCTCAAACAACCGTCACATTCCGAACCAGCGGATGCTGTGAGACGAGCCCTCGACTTCAAGAGCCAAGGAACGCAGTGCTACAAGGATAAGAAATACAGGGAGGCGATTGGCAAATACCATCGTGCTTTATTGGAGATGAAGGGTTTGTGCAGGGTTCTGGGAGACCCAGACACCAGCTCCAAATCACCGTCCGCTCTCCTGCCGACAATCAGCAAGTCCACATCCCTGACAGACGAGCAGAAGGGAGCAATGGAGAACGCCGAGCTGGAGTGTTACAACAGCTTAGCGGGTAGGCCTGCGATATTTTTTCACACAATGTTCTGTACTCTGTATTGTATGGAGTACCATTCTGGGAATACTCCAGCTCATTAATAATTAAGCAGACCTATATGTATGAGTCACTAAGGCTACCCCACTGTTCAAGTCCAACCACTTTGTTGAAAATGAGCATTAGCAACTGCTGAGCATTATAAAAACACATGGTGTCAATGAAATAATGTGTGACACTAAACCAGTATTTATGTTTATTTTCTCATTCTGTCCTGAATGTCTCTCTCCAAGCCTGCCTATTACAGATGGAGTTAGTTAACTATGAACGAGTGAAGGAGTATTGTCTAAAAGTCCTGCGCAAAGAAGGGGAGAACTTCAAGGCTTTGTACCGGTCCGGTGTGGCCTACTACCACCTGGGTGACTATCAAAAGGCCCTGTACTATCTTAAGGAGTCCCACAAACAGGAGCCTTCTGGTAGGGACCTGGACCCATTGTGTATATGTGCTGTTATTCTTGTAATGCCCTCACCCAGTAGGAGAGGGGACTTCAATACAATAATATAATAGCCAACAATCAATTATAACACCAGTGATACTAGCTTATCTAACACATGTAAAAATGCAAAGGAAATAGATGAGTTTGTATTAGCAGACTAATATTTTACTCAATATTAGTTTAAATTATTAAAATAAATGTATTTCTTTATGATTACAAATGTCAGATTTATTTATGAGTGTTTTGAGGTCTCATTTCCTGAGCAGGAAATCAGACGTGATCCTGTTCCTGTGTTTGTTTGACAGACACCAATGTAATCCGCTACATACAGCTGACAGAGATGAAGATTCGCAGGAGCGCTCAGCGAGAGAAAGAAGATACAACCTGATCTTGCTGCCTGGTGACCTGTGACCCTTCATCCACGTTCCATCCAAACTGTGTGTCACCCAGACCTTACGCTACAATTTAGGGCCTTGGTGTTTCAAGATTTATGTATTTGCTGTTGCCTTGCACAGACACTTATTTTCACCTTTCTCCGGTTTAACCCCCTTTGTACGTGCTTGAAATGTATTTTTTACAGCTACTGAGTGATTCTTGCTCTCTAGTGTGAATATATCCCAACCATTGCAAATAAGTCATTAAGGATGCCAGTCAGCCACTGCCAGTCCCAACATTGCACAAACAGGCCAACACTTGTGATAGCAACAGAGATAATGCAGCATGTCTGTAGGCGAGTGTAACTCTGTGTTAGCACATATTCTCGCACAAGATGTCTTTTCAGTGAGACGTGGTGACAAATCAGAAACCACCCACAAAAATCTACAATCATATCTGTATTTTAAAAAAATGTCAAAAGTTTCAGACTTTTGAATATTATTGATATTATAAAGGATTAAAGGTGCTTTGAGTAAATAGATTTATTTTGACCTGCCATGTGTGTAGGTGAATTATTGTGAGCACATTGCTGTATGAAATTATGAAACATATCACAAACTGTATATATAGGCTACTTGTATAGATACAATATAATATGAAGCCAATCTATTTGTGTCTTGTTTAAATATGCCAAACAAAGAACTTCATTCACAGCATATATATTAACATGTTTACTGTTTACTGTTAAAGTTAAGTGTAATAAAGTAAAGACTGTACTTCCGTACCAGCAGATCATTTGGTGTCTGTGTCCCTCATATGCTCTTTGCTGTAGGTGGTTCTGTGTTTTATGACAGAAAAATACATCATAGTCTTTCTGTAAAGAAGTAAACAAACACTGATTGAAACTAAATCATTTTACTGTAACGTTTGTCCTAGAGCTGCCCAAGTGAGATGAAACATTCAGCTGGCTTCAATGATGTTTGTAGGCTTTGACGCAATAATAAGTCCAGATATGGTACTTAAACTTAAAAAGTATATTATAATGCATTCTTAATTATTAAATTCCGTTGGAAATGCTGTGTACACTCAAAAATAAGCACCAGCTGAGCTGAAGTACGATTTTACTCAGTGTTTTCCATTGCAAATACAACCCCATTAATAACAGTATAATTTCCACCCTGTATTGTCCATTTCAACAACAGTAAAATCATCTTATTCATGGTAAGATGATGACCAGTTTGTGACAGGTTATATGCCTTATAGTGTTTAGTTTCCACTAGGCACCTTAAGGTCAAATATTGACGTGAATCGTGAGGATCATACAACATTCGCCATACTTATCAGAGAAATGCATTCACATGTACATTAATTCACACTGAGGATCAATTCAGCCGAGAGGTAAAATGTCTTTGGATGCAATATTCCAGTCTCCAGAGGTCACTTTAAAAGCTTCAAAATGTAGTGAGATGAGCAAGTATTAACCATTAACACCAGTCCATTATCAGACAGCATTATGGGTCCAAAGTATTTGCAAATAAAAACATGTCTTTCATTTCAATCTTATCATTTCATTTTAAGGAATTCCAAATAGTGTAGTTGACATTCGCAATATAACTCTGGGATATACGTATATTTCAGTTATTTTACCACTCCAAGAAGATTAAAACAAATATATGTATTACTTGCAGATATATGACCCAAGTTACAAACCAAGGCAAAAAACAGAAACTCTTTTAAGACAGATTACACTCTCAATAATTAATTTAAAGGAGTGTCCAAAATCAAGGCCAATACAATACAAAAATAAACAAAATAAATACAATAATTTACAATACAATAATGTAACTAAAAAAATAAATAATCAAAATGTACTTACACATGCCACCAGGGCTTGTCTGTTGAATGTCTCGTTCAACACTCATGCAGGGAAAGACATACACACGAATCCACACAGTATGTGATGTTGAATAAACAGTTCATGAGGCAACTTATAGTTACAGAAACACAATTCCCCTTTAACCAAGAGCAGTATGCCACCCATATTAGATTCATGATTTTCAATCATCAAGATGATATGGGGTTCATATGAAGCCACTTCCATCTTAACACTTTTGTGGTCCTAATGCAAAACCAGGGCCCCAAAACAAAAAATGAATACCCCCATCCCCCAAACAGAATTTGTTCAGGGTTATTGTACAAACTGTTTTGATGGGTTGTTAATTATTAAAAAGTGCTAATGTTGTATAACAACATTCATTACATCATAATATATTTAGAGGTGGTTGTGATGACAGGTGCTCAAAACAGATGTACAAGACAGAGCAGTGACTATGGCACTGTTATAGAGCAGGAAAGATTTATTATAAATTAATTAATTTAAAACATAATATGTATAGGAATTACAAATAATCATAGGTATGTGTGTATTGTGTGTATTGTATGTATTGGCTACATAACTACAATGCTAAATCTGAAGCTTTACATTCACATTGCTTTGCAATAGATGCACTTATTAAAATGTACTCTTGAATTTCATCCTGAAATGAAAAAAATAAAGCATGTGAATTTGTTTTATAAAACTATCATATCAACCATTACATTGGTTCATTGAAACAGAATCAAATGCTTATTTATCAGTGTTGGTTTTTGACCTTGTTATGTGCTAAGAAGGTGGTGTTTTCCTCAAAGGACAACCCATTGTTAAGACAATTACAGTAAGTACATGAAAGAGAGTTTCATCTGCTTACTGGATTTACATTGACACTATCTGAACTGTCCTAATGGGATAAGCCCCCCATTAGGCACTCAGTGAAGCATACATCAAGAGGCTCTGCATTTGCTGATCTGCCTTTTTCAGCAGTCCACACTCTAAATCTAGAATTAATAGTAGGGCTGTACTTAGAACCAGACTCAGTGAGTTAGGACCAGAATCCAGGCCTGCATTGATAGGGTGAGTCTTTGGGAAAGCTGAGCTCCGGTCTACAGAGAGGGACCGTCCCGTCCCGACACTGTCCCTCATCCAGCTGATCCAGCAGGTTATCCTTCCTGCGTGGAGAGAAAGGCGTGGGCGCCTGCATGGGGGTTGGAGGAACCGCTGCGTCTCTCCCAAACTCCACAGTGGGGGGCGTCTCTGTGCTGGATGTGTGCGTTGGGGAGTCGGCGTGAGCCGCGGCCTGTCCGTGTCCTCTGAGCCTGGCCTCCGCCCAAAACACCTCCCCCCGCGCCCGGGGAGACGGTCGCGGCCGGGCCACGAAGTCCAGGGTTTTGGGCCGCTCAGGGGCACAGCGGCGTCGTGGAGTCGGGGGGAACACTATGTTTGGGTTGGGGAGCCGGGGGACCTCAGAACAGTCATCCTTCAAAACCCTGAAAACACCTGTGGTCGAAAACACAGTTATTCACCTCTCTAATCTCATCCACATTACGACAGGTGAAAAGGTCACAGTAACTTATATTTCCTCTCATTTTGGGTACATACAATAAGCATTCAAATGCTTCATTCCTAATTACTATAATAAAAAAGTGATATATGTTTGTGTCTGTCCTGGGTTGTGCAGAACTTTCCCGGAAATGTGCCTATGCCAGCAAACTGCAAAACAATCAATCGTAAACGATACAGTTATTGTTCCACACTGCGTATGTGTTTAAAGGACCCCCTTGGAAATGAAATGCTGCATCTCAAGGGTTAATCTTCCAAAACATTCAAATAGAGGGCAAGGTACTCCCAGACAGCCCAGAGAAGAGGCATTTTTAAAGCTTTCCATTAGTGCATGTGTTCCCTCTGCTCAAGCCTCCAGTACCTGTGTTCTCCAACGCTGTTCTTCCAGCCAGTGGTTGCATGTTGTTGGGCTGGCAGCTCTTCTTGATGGCACCGTCTGACGGCGTCCGCCTCAAGCCACGTGAGGAGCTGGGGGCAGACGGGATGTGGGTGGGGGTCAGGGACTGGCGGGGGTGGCGCTTGAAGCTCTCCAGGTGGGTGTTGACCAGCGGGTTGAGCTGGGGCTGTGCGGCCCTGGGCTGTGACAAGGGGCGTAGGAAAGCAGGCCAGGCGTGGGCGTGGCCGTGGGTGGGGGCAGGGGTGTGGGCGGGGCTGGGCCGGGAGACCAGCAGCTCCTCGCTGTCGGAGCGCAGCAGCAAACGCGTGGAGTTACAGTCCGACACAGAGGTCAGGGACAACAGTGTGGCCGACGGGGGCAGGCCTGGTTCAGGCTTCACAGGACTGTCCCGCCTGAACAGCTTACGGGTCGGGGGGCTGGTGCTCCGCCTCAGGCCCCCCGGTCTGTGGAAGAAGCCCTCCCACCGTGGCTTGATGCTCTCCTCTGGCTGGGCCAGGGCCAGCAGGTTGAAGCCCAGCCCGACGGCTGCCAGCAACGCTCCACAGCCCAGCAACACCAGCTCTGAGCGACGCCCCCCGCTCGGACTCTTCTTGCTGGGGGGTGTTTCTGGGACATGGGTGCTGGGGCAATACTCCTCCCCATCTCCCTCAGCAGAGTGGGTCTCCCTCTGGAAGGGGATGCACAGGTATGACTGGCCAGGAGAGGCCCCCGGGTCAGTGGTGAAGCAGCAATCTTCATTCTCTGAGGACAGGAGGGTATCACATTCACATAGCAACCACATCTGGTAACTAAGGAGAGTATAACATAGTAACCACATCTGGTAACTAAGGAGAGTATCACAAGGTAACCGCATCTGGTAACTAAGGAGAGTATCACAAGGTAACCA
>JAODUH010000015.1:541514-554501 GCA_027564835.1 Typhlichthys subterraneus | reverse complement strand
GGGGTAATCTATAACTTGTTATAATCTATTGGAATTGTTCAAATTGTTGAAAGTAAGGGTCAAAGTAGGATTATGGTGTTTACACAGCGGCATTTGGAAATTGGAAAGTTGTATTTTATGGTGGCAAATGTTACCTATCTATATCTCTATATTTGGTATTATTTATGTTATGTTATGTTATGTTATGTTATGTTATGTTATGCTATGCTATGCTATTAATAGAAATAGCTGCACTCTTTTTTGGGGTTGTGGCTCAAAAAGAAGGAAAACTGCATGTGTACTGACATTTGTGCAGCCCAAAAGAGGCGTAGTCTCTCTATCTGGTCATGGCTGCAGAGTGGCAAGCTAAGCCTTGTGTGTCTATTTCAGGACTTTCTGGGAGAGCGCTTTCAGGGAAAAGGAAAAAGAGACAGGTCAGCAGTACAGGGCTAAGTGTGAACATGTGTTCTGTCACTCATAAAACCATCACACATACAAAGAGGGGTGACATATACACGGGAAACATCAGTACAGAATCTCAGTGGATGGGTAAAGACAGGTTGAGATCATGTGCGCCCGTCATTGTAACAACTCAAGCCCATAAATAACTGAATACCTGATGCTCTTTATATCGTTTTCTTTTAAAGCAGGCAGGTTTACAAGTACACACAGACAGACACACACACACAGACACACACACACACACCGAAAGCATGTTCAAACAGGCGTGACCACACTCACAATTACATTCAAGGATGGATTCCTTTCCATCATGAATTTATTCTTCTGTGAGTCAAAGGAGAGACCAGACATAATATTTTACCTGTTTATTGTTTGAGCCGGCAAATTTGCTCCTCCTGCAATCTAGCAAATCACCATATGGCATGTTAACGTCACACCATATCTCTCCATGTTAGCCTATTAGTTGGGAGCTACTCTAAATTAAGGTCACTCTATAGCTTTTACTGCCATAAAATGTACATTCAAAAGACTCTCAGTGCCTTGATGAGGTACATATCCATTTCAAAGCGGCCGCACTGCCATCAAAATCTCTACTCTGGGCTGACAACAATAGGCCAAAGTGTGTCAAACGAGATTGAGTCAATGCTGCGTTAAATAGGGACGGAGAGAGAAAGGGACAGCCAGCAAACTAAGGCATAGTGTGGCCTAATTGTCCTAATAGACACAAAGGCCCTGCTGCCCTTTAGGCTGAACATGAGCTTCACACTGGCTAAGATGTGGTCATTAACGCTGAATTAGCAACAAGAAAGCAACGTGTAGCAAATAGAGAAACCTTCTGATGTTTCCTTCCTAGGGTATACCTCAAATGGAAAAAAAATTGAATTGCCATTGTGTATTTCCATATTTTCCACTGGTGAAATATGAATGGTATTGGAGGTAAATCCTGTATTTTTCATATCACAAGTATGAGATGACCCTGAGGAGGGCTTTCAAGGTAGCTGTGGAAAACATCAGTATAATTATGCCTTGAGCGAATATTCCACACATTTATCCCCTTTGTTTTGTGCATGGAAATGTTCTCATGAATCTTCTAGTGTGCTCCTGGATAAAGTTGTCACTTCCACTGCTCATTTTTGTCTTCTGCTACAGATGCACACAGAATCTAATTCATCACAATCCTGCTGTAATTACAGACATTTCTGCATTTCCGTAATGGCGGTCTTGGCTGCCAGTTTACAAAACAGGCAGGGACCTCTGAGACAGAAGTGTTGCATGTGTTGCCCAAGGACAATTTGCAAAGATTCCTGCCTACTGAATTCTATACATAATAGTATGCATAGTATACTGTAGTTATGTTTACTATTCTATGGTATTATGCATTCACACAGTGCATTCAATAATACTAAGCATACATTCATCAGTACTAAATATGAGTGTGTCCAGTAGTATCATTTATTATCAGGGCCTCAAACTCATATAATCCTTCTTGACAGACATGAAATATGGGAATTGTTCATTTTTACTTATATATAATGTACTGTAGATATTTATATATTATCACCCCATGTTTTCTACCCTATATTGTTCCATTTGGTTCCATTTGTAATATGTGATTGCAATTTGAACTTTGGTTGAACTGTAATCTATGGCACTGGCCATCTAGTGCTTTAGATACTACAGTACACACAATTTCACATATATATACGGTTTGACAGATATTATATATATTGTAAGACGATACTTGTGATTAAACATACAGTACTTAAGTTCCCCGAAATGATGCAGGGTACATGACAAAGTGGGAATGGGACAATAATACCACAGTTACAGTACATCATGTTTACTTGAAATTCTCTCATGCAAAAATGATTCAAACATGTCATCCAATTCCTTTCCTAGATTGGCCGTATTTATCAATTTGCTCTGTGTCATGTTGTGCACTCTCTCAGCAGTGTGGCGCAACACTGTAGAACTTGCAGCACAATGAGCAGATCGATAAGCCAGCATTCCCTCACAATGCCGACAAACATCACAGCGGTATCCTAATAATAGTCCTTTCTCCTCCTTTCACTTTTCTGCACTCCTCCGCCTCCTAGAACATTTTCCAACCCTGGTCCAAAAAGCATCTCTCACACAAATCAAGCAAAGCCCCCCGGAGGCTCCCCAAGCATGCTGATCACACAGACATTCATCCCCCATTTCTGATCCCCCGGGGTGGATTGGCTAAGCCCCTCTGGAGCCCAGCACCCTGGAGACCAGACCCTGACAGGCTGCCAATGAACCCCTGAGTGGTTCTTCACTGGTGGGGGCGGGAAAGGCTGTCACAATGCATGTCACTTAAATCCAACGCCCGCGGTCAGATGTGTGAGATGCAAGCTGTAAACAAATCAATATTTCTCCAGAGGTGCTTTTACCTGAGTGGTCCATGGTGGTCCATTACACAGGAAAACATTCTTTGATTGAAAGAATGAAATAGATGCCAGTAGAGAATAATCATACTGTAACTCTTTCATTCCAAAAGGCTACATTATATAAATTAAATTAAATTAAAGTCATTTTCAAATGTTTAATAGATGGTATGGCAGTACACAACAAGGCAAATAGTGGGCTCTGATTAAAGCAATGTTTTAAAAGCATGAGAGTGTCCACAGTAGTGTGGCAAATCCCATTGCATGCAAAACAGCACTGCTGTTTTGCATGCAATGGGATGCGTTTTACTCTCATCCACTGTGTGGATGAGAGTAAAACGTCTTGACAGAGACATTTGGATGTGCATGGTGACGGCTCCCGCCAGTCATCCAGAGGGTAAGGTGGAAATGCTGCCTAACTAAACGCAGAGGAAAGCTTTGAAATGCATTGAACGATATGAGCAAAAACAGCATGTGAATATGCTAAAATATATCATTATTAAGTGTTATAGCTTTCAATGCAGAGAAAAAGTTTGCATCAGAAAATGCCAAATGTGTTTCTGATACTGACAGAGGCTTGTATCATTAGAGTGCAGGTTAAGACATGTCACATTACAGCAATATGCAAAACACAAGAGCAATCCACCACTTACAACAACTGGAAACACTTAAAAGCTTGGAATGATTAAATGCTATGTAAGAAAAACTTGGGAGAATTGCTTAACATGACAAGCTAACAGTAACCACCCATACCCAGCTAAAGCACAGAAGAAAACCTCTCCTTACCAGGTCTCGTCGTTTTTGAACTCCAGCTCTCCATAGGTGTCCTCAAAGTCCTCCCCACCTCCCTTGGCGAGACCCTCCAAGGTGCGATAGGGCACGATGACAGTCCCCCTTGCTCCGGAGGTCCTCAGCACTTTGACCTCCATAACACCTATGCTCTCGCTCACGTGCAGCACGTCGCTCTCAAAGGTGAAGATGCCCGAATGGTCGTCGTCAAGGATGGTAACGGTGGCTACAATGGGGAACCCCAGCACCGCCTTGGGATAGGAGAGGCTGTTAGCTGACAGCAGTTCCTCCTCCATCTCCAAGACGCGCAGGTTACTAAGGCGCACAAAGAAGTGCTCGTCCTCCTCGAAGATGTCATCGTCTATGATGCCAATGCTTATTTCCTTCACCATCTCCCCGGGTTTGAACACGACGGTGCCCTCTGTGAACTCGTAGTCGGCCCCGGCGTTGGCCGAGCCGTCTTCTGTCTTGTAATCCACGTAGATGGTCTTGTTGATGTCGCCGCCCTTCCTGGCGATGGTGAGCAGGGCGGCGCCACAGTTCTCCAGGCACTGGTAGATGGCAGGCTCAAAGGCAACTCGAGAGACATACTCCTCCGGCTCCTCCACACGCACTTCCTGAACGCTGGCGCTCCTCTTGGCCTGCTCCGCTACATGCTTCTTGAGGATGTTGCCCGCTCCCGTCATCATGCGCGTGGCCTGGATGCGGTAGAAGGCACGGCTCTTCTGCTGGTGCGACAGGGCATAATAGTTGGCCATCTCCACCAGCTGGTCGAGCTCCTTCTCTGGGTGCTTCTGCTTCAGATCCTTCAGGATGCGGATCATGTCCCGTCGGGACTCGTCCACCTCCTTGCCCTCCATCAAGCCAATAAGATTGCTGGAAGCGCCCCCATCCAGAAAGTGCGAGTTGACCATCTTGCCATCCATCTCGATTCCTTTGGAGCGGTCGGTCTCCGTCTCAATGATGACGCCCCTGTGTTTGTCGGTGCGATACTTCTTGTGCATGTACTTGTAGAAGAGAAGTCGTCGGTCCGCGACCCATGCAAGGATGACACATATGGGGAAGAAGGCCAAGGTGAGGAGACCCTCCCAAATCTGGACCACGTTGGGGGAAAACACGGCCAAGATCATGTAGAGCCAGATGTAGGCAAAGATGCTCCAGCCCGCGGTGACGAAGAACACTCTAAGGTGTTTGACCCTACGGACCTCTCCTTGAGGCACGACAGACACACAGAGGCCAATGATGACAAACATATTGAAGGCAGCACTGCCAACAATCGTGGAGGGTCCCAGCTCCCCGGCTTTAAACTCATGTCCGCAGACCTCGATTACAGAGAGCAGGATCTCTGGGGCAGACGAACCCAAGGCCATGAGGGTGAGGTTGGAGACTGTTTCATTCCACACCCGAATGGTAGTGGTGATGGTCTCCCCGTTGGGCCGTTTGATGACAATCTCCTTTTCCTGGGAAGTGATGACTTCGATGGCTGCCATAAAGCGGTCGGCGATGATCGACACGCCCAGAAACATATAGATCATAGCCACAAAGTAAACAATGACCCGGGCGATCTTGTCTCCCATTGAAGGGTCCTCCGGATACCAGATAGGCAAGATGATGCCCGGCATACACTTGGAGTTCCCCCCGCAGGTGGCATTGCTGGGTGTTAGTGAGGGGCTTGGAGTGGTCCGGGCCTCCGCGCAGAGGAAGGCTACAGCCACAGAGACCAGCCCCAACCAGAGGTAGGCACATGAACCTGGCCTTGCCAGCCTTGAGCCCTCCATGCACCCTCCTTCTTCTCAAGGGTCCTTACCGCGCTAACAGTCCCACTAGGATCCAGCACTGAGCTGTCCCTGTCCTCTACACACCACCTGAACACACAGACAGACACAAGGTCATTTTGACAGAATATTAATCATTATAATTATTTATCCATTAAAGAGAGAGAGAGAAAGAAAAGTTTACAAAATGTATGTAATATTTGGAAAGACAACACCATACTTATAGATAATTATACATATGTATAACTTGTTTATTGTATGTGCATTACCTCTTAGAAATAAGCACTGTGCATAATCACACAATAACTCAGTGAATGAAATAACAAAACAGAATGACTGCTTTGCCCTAAGGCTAAACCAAATCATATTACATCTCCAGTCTCCTTATCGTGCATGCATGTGAGACCATGCACACATTTCACAGTGAAACACTCTGTGTCTGCAGAAAGCAAGGCATTTTCTGAATTTATAGGAGAGTGAGTATTCTAATGATCCTTCTATAATGAGAGACTTCAATGAATTTCTGCCTCCTACATTACAAACGGCATAATCATGAGACTGCTGTTATCTAAGGCGTGTGGGGAAATGCTCAGAAATTAGCATTTTTAGGTCTGTAAACCACCGTGTGAACAATGGAGATGACACTATTTTGTTTATTTTAAGGTCAAATGTGGGCTACATTCCCATGTTTGATGTGGCTCTAAAATGCCACTGCAATGTCAGAAATCACAGGGGGAAACATCTTTTAGCCAAACAGCTTGCTCAGCATGCATGCAATGTTGCCAAACTGAAGAGTGGCCAAAATGTTACACGGGGGAAAAGACAGGAGGCAAGAGACTGTCGAGAGACAAAGCAAAACAAAGGGCACTTATGGTCCCCTTTAAATCCTTTCACCTAAATGCACTCTTAGCACTTCTACAAGAGAGAGCACTCTTACCATATCAATACATTACACTGTCTGTCTAATTGTATCTGGGAACTGTTTCTTTATGAAGCTAAACATATTGGAAAACTGATCAGTAGTCAGCTAGTCATAACATAAGAGATGAGCATCCTGTATTTAGCAGTGACCCTCCTCACAGGGATCTGTGATTAATATGTGGGTCAGGATATTTGGGGGGGGGGGTGGGGGCTAGTGCCTGTCTCCTTACCTCAGGGACTCCGAGGCAAACACAGTATAGGGCACTTTCAATTAAAATGATCTCTCAGAGACACACAGTACATGCTTTTAGTGCATGTTTCATTTTTACCTGATTTCACAGAATAATTAGACAATTTATTATGTTCATACTTTACCATTTACTGTACCAATTACATGTAAGTGTAATTCAAATCATATATATTATTAAGCCCTGCTTTAAAATGAGATTCATGTTTTCTGATTACACAGTTAAATTACTTTCAGTGCCCCCAATAGACAATATGCATTGTAATGTAAAGCACAGGATACAATGATATACTGCATTTACTGTATAGACATATTAGATATTAAATTATTAGTTTATATACACCATTGTGATATTGGTCCCTCAACTCTCTTTCATTCGTATTGTCAACGTGTACCATATATCGGATTAATTTTAAAACACAAACTACTGAAGTTCGTAGATGAGAGTCTTGGAAATAGATATCCATCATCATGACAAACCAGCAGCCATTTTGTGCATTGGACCAATTCATCAGAAGACTAGTGCATTGTCAGATGAAAGTGGGCATATTTGAAGAACCCACACCAATACAAGGGCCAAATGTCCTCCCTGGGACCTAGGCAGTGTAAACAAACCTACACAGTGTCTACACAAAATGGCAAAGTTTCTGTCAAGGTTTTGTGTGCACTCGGGCAGAAATTACACAGAAGACCTTGAGTCTGAGGAAACAGATGATCTGATTTATTCCAGAACACCACTGAACATTTTTATTCTGGATATAAATTATACCTAATATTTCTTACTCATTGCATGGTTAAAACATACTGTAATGCAGTTAATTCTGTCCTAGGATGTATTACAATTTAATCTTAATATGACCTAATGACATTTGCTTCCTTGCAAGAGACATTTTTAAATTTTTACAACTGTGGATAATCTCAGAATAGTGAGGGGGGATGAAGAATGCAGAGCCATTCATATGAGCAGCAGGTGCCAACTACTGTATGTCACTCCCACAAGAACTGCATGACACACATACAGATAAAAACAAACACAAGACAGGGAAATAATTAATATAGTTTTGACTGACTTAGATTGGTTACGGAATATATAGCATAAATCTTTATAGGAATGTAGGAATGAGAGAATTGCATGTTTGCAGTAAGTAAACTTCCTGTGTGTAAAAGATTGAATCAATACTGATTTAATCGTAGTCACACTTTTCTGTTTTGAAAATAAAACAATTTTTTAATTCAGAATCTTCCTCCACTTAAAAATGGCACACCTACAGTACATTTGAGGGGTTTTTTTTGGGGGGGGGGGGGAACAAAATTAAACCAACAAAAAAAATATATAATAATAATCATTAGAATTGCAGTTACTGTAGATGTTTTTTCTGCCATAGTGAGGAAAATAAGTTTGTAAGGTTTCCCCAGCCCAGGGGACATGTTCCTCCTGTGTCAGAGGACTGCTGACCTGCTGGTCCTCTGTTTTTGCTTTATTACGTTAACGCTCGCTGACGTTAGCTGGCCACAAACTGCAATGAGGCAGAAATGGACATGGAAACACACATTTACAGGCAGGGAGCCTCTTAGTCTATAGAAACTGGGAAAAGCGAATGATGGCCTGATCACCAAAAATGTACATAACACATATGCTATTATCAGAGTAGCAAATTAGCAATACATCACATTATCATAATTATGATTGTACATTAATATAATTGTCAAAATTAAAATACTGTGTAATATTACTAATATGACTCACATTGTATTGGTGTTAAAATAACGTGCCATTCTAGGTTTAGACAAAACAGACAATCCTTCAGATCCTAATGATGCAGTGGCCTAATGGCCTAATGATGTGGTGAAATGCAGTGAAATGCAGTTGTTCTGGGCATGTCTCAGGGGAGGCTGAATACTAGGTCTATATTTGTAAGATAGACTATCTGTTGATGAAAGAAATACTCAGCCAAAAGACAGGGAAAATCTAAAAGGAAAGCAAACCATGTGTACATTCCAGAGCAGAGGCAGAATAAATAATAACAGTTAAAAGCAGACATTATAAGGTTAGGTGTTACTGTAGGTTGCAATAGAAAGTAGAAATGAAATATGCTGTAGGCCTGCCTGTGTTAAGTAAACTAGAGACAATTGGCACAGCAAATCAAATCCCAAGAACACTTTGCAACCACCTACTTACTTTTTAGTATAGGGCTAATGTGTAGCCTATTCTTAGGTTTCTTCTGTATTAGGCTTCAGATGCCTAATACAGTGTAGCCTAGCCTACTCACTTCTTACAACTGAACAGTGTTGGGCAAGCTACTTAGGAATTGTAATACATTACTAATTACCTATTCAAAAAGTAACAATATTACTTTACTTATTACTGAGTATTAAAAGTAGTTAGTACTAATTACATGACTATATTACTTTCACAATGATACCCTGTCTCATCCCTTCAGGAAAAAAGACAACCTGTGTAGCAACCTCATTCTAGAATTTAATCCACTTTATTGGAACAATAATTAACTTTAGGAGCTAACAATCAGCCAAAGTGAAAACATTTCTTACTGCTATTCTTAAGGGTTTTGGAAATAGTAATTAGTTACACTGCTAGTTACTGAAAAAAGTAATACTATTAGAACTAGTTACTGTCCAACACTGCAACCGAATAAGCAAACGCATAGCTTCATGTTGCCGAGTGAGTTGTTTATTGATTCATCAAGAGATGGGGCTATAGGGCTATAGCTTCGATATGGCCGCCTATAGACTATAACGTAAACTTAATGAATGCCTCCACACAATTGGAAGTAGGGTAGAGTTCATACAGATACGAAAAGAAATACTGATTAAATTGCTATGGGGGTTATGTGAACTAGCTGGCTTTATCATGTCGCGTGTGCACGTGTGCCAGCAGAATTATCACTACTAAATTAAGAGTCGATATAATTTGCATACTAATAGGCCCACTGTTGTAAGTGCATATTTACGCGTTGTAGATATGGATGTGCAATTTCACTGACATTTAATCGTGACTGTTCTACCGAATAAGATAGCATTAAAAACCAATATCCAACACCAAGATAAGACGTGGCATTTTCACATATGTTATTCCAATCAGGGCAGACCTCAACGCACGGAGCTGATACAGCGTGCATGAGCAATGCGTGCAGATACTTAATAAGAGCAATCCGATCACAGTGAGACGTGCTCATATCTTCTCTTTAGTATTTCCCTATATTGGGAAGAGTCTTTTTAAAGGTGAGGCGGCTATTTGAGATCCCAGGAAACATGGACTCAGCAGGCGACATGCAGAACCTCAGCTGTTGCATATGAATCATCATAAGGCCGTTTAACTAACAGATACTACCTCGTACCTGGAGGAGAATCCCTGCTGTAGCTATACCGACATAACTACAAAAGCTTATAAATAGACATTTAATTGGCTTAATCGGCTCATTGTACACCTGCCTGCGTCCAAGATAACACCGTGCACTGCATGGCCTTGCCTGGAATCTCAACTCAAACATGAAGATTCAGCCAATAATTGTTCAACCATTCACGGTCAAACACATTTCAGTTGTTCATCAGATGCAAATAATGAATACTCGTCAAACGTGCTGACAGCCTATTTGTATTGAAAGAAGTTATTCTCGTCACGCCCATTAAATGACAATATAATCAATCCCTGCGCATCTTATGGGCTGCACAGTTCTGAGGAGCACCATGACTAAAGTGATGGGTTAACCCCTCTGGCAAGACCTCAGCAAAGCTCTCTGTTCAACGTGGTGACTGGCACAACATCCAGTGTTAATGTTAAACACACAACAAACATATCTAGCAGCAGCACTGTTTCCATGGCTTCATCAAATAGCCTAGGTGTTGTAGCCGAACCAACCCACTCCATATAGTCAGGCACTCGAGATATGTACCGGTACTGAACCGATGGTATGCCAGGTTGCATCACTTGTTCAATCAGACATTCACCGTTTAGGTGTCGTGCATAGTGAAGCGAAGCCTACCTGGATTTGTATTCCCAAAATATCGCTTTAAGGTTCCTCTATAATTGTTTTTCGTAAGTAATTGCCTGTCCAGCAGTGCTGTCGATAAAGGCTATACTTTCGCTTTATGAGTGTCTTCTTCTCCCGTTGAACAAATATCCCTGGGCAAAACGCCGAGCGGTGTCCGAGCGCACGAAATACAGGTCCCCGACCCTGTTCAGTTCCGGTGATTCGATCAGAGGGGATCGCCTTTAGTCCTATCTCGCCTTGGCGCCCTCTATACCCAGATCCTCCCTGTCTGACGAATCTACTGGTCGCAGAGCTGTCAATGACGAGGGGGACGTTATTTTAAGGCTGCAGCATCGGTACAGAGGGAAGCTGTTCTCCGTCCACATGGCTCTCCCGCAAGCCGTGAATCAGCTCGCCCGCCCTCCTCCCCCTTCTCCTCTCCTCCTGAGATAGCCTAGCGCAGGAGATCTATGGTGTTGGTCTTGGTACGCCGTAAAGCTTCTGTTGCAGATAATTCCACTATGTTGCGCGCCACAGCAATGATCCTACAACACATCTGTGTTACATGACGCTATCGAGTCAGTTGCGCATATCGATAATTTAGGTCTCAACAGACGTATCACCTCATCGGAATGGTAAATGATTTTCATTCGATTTCTGAGGTTGAATCTGGAGATGATTTCGCCGCGTGAATAGACATCGTCAGATTATTCCATATAGGCTTTACTCGAACTCTGGTTTATTGCACTGTAGCCCTCAGCGGCCCCCTCTCTCCATCACAGACACAACCTACACTCCGTTATAATAAGCGTACCTACGTCACTACCAGCTGGAAGACACTTGCGCCACAAAACAGGATTTAGACCAAAGAGTCCATGATGACAACTTCACCAAATGGCAAAGAAAGCACTGCAGGGAATTTAAAAGTTAAATGTGACTTTATTGTTATAGCCACCACAACTCTCCATAGATAATATAAAGACTATAGATTTTCCCCAATTCAGTTCCAAAATAACTGGCATAGGAGCTGTGGACCACTGATATTTAGGTCTAAACTGGCCAGGCACAACTGGCATGTACAATGTATACATTAAATAGGCCTAGAAATAAATAAAGCAGTGGTATTCAGTTTTATAACATACCCATATGTTACATGTAAAGAAACGTTCCAAATGGATTTAAGTTAAGGTCTAACATTGCAAAGATGTGAACCTGGTTAAACATATTGCTGAGTTATCGTCTGCGTGCTCAGGGCATTAAAACAAGACACACAGACTGGGTTATTGCTGCAGTGACCCAGAGCCTGACTAGTCAAGTCTCAGAGACAATAGCAAGCAGGTGGATATATATAGGTTCACAACTTGAAAAAGGTTTAAAGCATTCTTGGCTGGAAAAAAATATATGATTCAAAGAAAACTGCATGTGATATTTATACAAGCGTAATTACTTAGAGTCAGTGCAATTAGTCACTAATGAATAGTTCCTAAAACCACATAGAATCCATTGAGAGAAGATGCTTTAAATTGTGTTTAATAGTTTTCTGGGGCTGTCGGTGCAACAGGTAAAATCCATTTGAATTTAATTACATTACATTCAATTTAATTACATTGCAGAAACGGTTCATGTTTTACATAGTCGAATCAAAATCAAGCATGTAATCCAACCATAATCCACAATTTCCCATGACGAAGAGGTGAAATCACTGCTCAAAAAAATAAAGGGAACACTAAGATAACACATCCTAGATCTGAATGAATGAACAAATCGTATGAAATACTTTCGTCTTTGCATAGTTGAATGTGCTGACATCAAAATCACACAAAAATGATCAATGGAAATCAAATGTATCAACCCATGAGGTCTGGATATGGAGTTACACTCAAAATCAAAGTGGAAAACAACACTACAGGCTGATCCAACTTTGATGTAATGTCCTTAAAACAAGTCAAAATGAGGCTCAGTAGTGTGTGTGGCCTCCACGTGCCCGCATGACATCCCTACAACGCCTGGGCATGCTCCTGATGAGGTGGCGGATGGTCTTCTGAGGGATGTTCTCCCAGACCTGGACTAAAGTATCCGCCAACTCCTGGACAGTCCGTGGTGCAACGTGGCGTTGGTGGATGGTGCGAGACATGATGTCCCAGATGTGCTCAATCGGATTCGGGTCTGGGGAACGGGCGGGCCAGTCCATAGCATCAATGCCTTCATCTTGTAGGAACTGCTGACACACTCCGGACGCATTGTCTTGCATTAGGAGGAACCCAGGGCCAACCGCACCAGCATATGGCCTCACAAGGGGTCTGAGGATCTGATCTAGGTACCTAATGGCAATCAGGCTATCTCTGGCGAGCACATGGAGGGCTGTGCGGCCCCCCAAAGAAATGCCACCCCACACCATTACTGACCCACCGCCAAAC
>JAODUH010000015.1:526398-541414 GCA_027564835.1 Typhlichthys subterraneus | reverse complement strand
AGAGAGAGAGAGAGAGAGAGAGAGAGAGGGAGAGAGAGAGGGAGAGAGAGAGGGAGAGAGACACTGTACCTAGAGAGGGAGAGAGAGAGAGCAGGAGAGGGAGAGAGAGAGAGAGAGAGAGAGAGAGAGAGAGAGGGGATGGGCAGTAGAAGGAGATCAAGATAGAGAGGCCGGCTCGTGGTTCGAGCATCACCGCCACCCGGCGCCGGGCCCAGGGCCACATCATCTCCATGGTAACGTGCGGAGGCCCCAGCTCGGTCCTGGGGAGAGCGTAAGTGTGTGTGTGTTCAGTGTGGCTCATTATGTGGGGAATGAAGTGGAGCAGCCAGAGGGTGCTTTTGTTCTGCGTGGTCTACCCCTCAGCTGCCAGGCCCTGTCTATTTATAGACATCATGCAAGAGACGTTGAGTAAAATAAACACATGCCATTTCTCTTCGCCCTCCTTCCTTTCATGAAGCAGCGTTTCTGCTCCTGTCACTGTGCTAGCAGGGCCGTAGGGACGGCGAAGTCCGGCTAAAGAGGAAGTAAAGCATCTTTCATATATTTTATAATAGGAAGTAAACAGCCATCACTTCCTGTGATATATAATAGAATAGGAAGTAAAGCAAGGATCACTTCCTATGATATATAATATTAGGGATATCATACTGTAAGAATATCATATATCACATGTAACCGACGTGGGCTCTGCGTTGCGTTTTGTAATAGTGTAACTCGTACCTTTGGTCCTCAACTGTTTATTTTGGCTGACAAAATAAAAAGGAAAGCACAAATCCTGTAGAGTTACAGCTCTGTTGCACTCGCCCCTATACATGCAATTTGAGATGAGAATAAAAGAATCCCAATGACGTTGTAGTAAAACAATAACAAGTGGCTATGAATGAAAATATAGTAAAATAATAAATAAGTTAAAACTTTTGGTAAAATAGATAAAAATGTGATTATTATTCAGATGGTGTTAAATAAGCAGGGGGAGCATACAGGGCAGAGGTCAGGGATGAAACAGGTTTATCATTACCCCAAACAGGAAGTCACATAAACAAGGAGGAACTTCAGGGCACTAACAGGATACATGTTACACTTCACGGGCGGCTGGACCCAAACACTCAACAGCAGACAGCAGGAAGGCTTGACACGGGTTTATTGGTAGCTCAAACTACAAAGAGGAACATGCAACGAAAGGACATGATAATGACCCGACAAACACAGTAAAACTCCGGGGCTTATAAACAAAACACAAGACAGGTTGCAGGTGAAACTAATAAACAATCAACACACGGCAGGTAACTACACGGACAGGGAAGGACAACGGACCCACAAAACACAGGGAACCAGGCTGAACAGGGCAGATCATGACAATACAGGCTATAAAGATAATAAATCAACATAAAACAATGTAATAAAATGCATACACAAATGTATGTAATTCTACTAACAGTCAATAATAATAATAGGGACAGTTTTAACACATGCACTGTAATTGTACCGTTAGAGCAGGGCTATTCAAATCTAGTTCTAGAGGGCCACTGCTCCATGTTTTAGATGTCTCCCTGCTCCAACACACCTGATTCTAATGAATGGGTGGTTAGAAGCCTGATAACGACCCAGTCATTAGAATCAGGTGTGTTGGAGCAGCCTACACCATACAGCAGGGCTATTCAACTCCGTCCTGGAGGGCCGCACCCTGCATGTTTTAGATGTCTCCCTGCTCCAACACACCTGATTGAAATGATCGGGTCATTATCAGACCTTGAATCAGGTGTGTTGAAACAGGGAGAGATCTAAAACATGCAGGGTGTTGCCCTCCAGGACGGAGTTGAATAGCTCTTCCATACAGCATACTTTACACCAATATCACTGCCACTTAAATAACATTTTATTTCCATTTTATTCTGTAACCATTTTGCTACCTGTTATCGTATTGTTTTAAATTAATTACTTTCAAAGGTTTAACTATTAACTGACTACCATTATATGTCCCATTTATAGTCAATAAAAACAGCCAATATTAACTACCCAATGACATGATGATGATCCTCTTCAATGTTCTGTGATGGCAAACTGGCTTGATGGCTGGCTGCAGGAATTAAAAGCCTCTCTCGCCACTGACACCTAGTCAGTTGTCTCGGTTCTGGAACACTGCAGTAAATATTGAACCTGATATCTTCTTTTCTTAGCCTTGTTGAATGAATATTTGATTTAACTATCTTGCATGTTTGAATGTAAAATTAAACAGCATGAGAAATGAGAAGGGAAGGGCGTTCTCTAACATTATGTGCATTTATCATGTAAGACCACAGCATGGTATAACCTTTCCCCAGAATGACCCATTCTGGCCTGTATCTAATACAGTACAATACCCACAGTGTGTGTTGGTATGTGGTAACATGACAAGTTCTCTCTTCCTTAAATCTACAGAAGAACCCGAAAAGTAAACAAAGTCTCTGGGATGTGAACATCATTTATTATCTGCACTGTACAGCTGTCATTGAGTGTGTTATTTGTTAGAGATTAGACCTGCCAAAGGTTCAGATTGTATGTATTTTTAGTGAACATCGCATCACCACCATCTCTCCCCAGTGGAGCAAACAGGATTACATGTTTTACAAGATTAACTGCAGATGTACCTGCTTTTTACATCTTAACAAGTAATTCATTAATTACCTGTGTGGCAGGTGCAGACAGACAAACAGAAAGTGTGTGACATGTAATTCAATAATGTGAATAAAATAGTTGGAATTGAATGTCATATGTTTATATTATGCATGACGGGTTCCTGTATAGGGTTCCCCAGACTACTTTACTGGGACACTTCCATTTTCAACGATATTAATAAACCATCTCACGTGGAGTGGGCCAGCACCGGTAAACGTCAAAGCTGGATTCAGAAAGACACATGACGTGAATATGAAGTGATACTAATGGACCAGAGCTGATGTCGAAACACATCAGAGGAAGTGTCTTCTGTGCTGTAGCACCTACTTGAAGGCATGTGAACGCTTTCAGAGCTCCATAAAAGTATGGCTGATCTAAAAAGGCTGTACTGTAATTTCAGAAATGTCAGTATGAATTCAATACATTTGGAGAAATATTTTCAACTTAATATGAATAAGTAAGGGCCAGGTCCTAAAAAAATACATTCAAAATTATTGTAAGGCTAAGCCACCAATGCTAAAGAGACAGGAAATTAAACAATACCTTTTATTAGACAGCCTGAACAAAATGCCATTTCTTCTACTAATCCAGTGACAAAATTGACTCATTGTAGTTCAGATCAACAAGATAGATTAGGGAGCACCTGCTCATAGCCTAGTAAACTCACCCAACAAATAATAGTAGCGTACACCTAGGGCTGTACAAAATGCACAAGACAAAAGCAATATCCACATACTGTTTGACGTGCGCCATCGTCATATAATCCAAAGGCTAAATAAGGGCGTCTAAAAACATTGGGCATTGGCGCATTACATTGCAGTTACAGAGGGTAGCAAACTGGAATAAATGCCGTAAATGAATCCCATGGTATTTTCACCCAGACCTATCTGGATGAATAATATTCATGTATTTATATGAAGTCATCCTACATTTCCGAGTGAATAGGTTCAGAGGGGACATTTCAGTCACAGCATTATGTATATTGACCAAAGATGTGTACTTTTTGCGTTCAAGACAAGGACGCAAAGGTAATATTATTTCCATAATAAATGTAATAAATCCACAGCATTGCAAAGTAATAACTGTCAGTGAAAGTGATTACTGTCGGGCCCATAAAAGTTGAGGATGGCTTGGACTGTTGTTATTTATTCTTGTATACTTCCACTTGGAACATCAGTGTATTATGTTCGTGAATGACGACTCACACCACCTTCAAAACAAATAACACTACTATACCTGTTAAAATCAATATTACCATTTATTGATCCATAGTGACTGCACTGCGCCCTTGATACCTGGGTGCTTGGCACCGCAAGGACTTCATTCGATACATTTAAAAATACATCTATGAGTAATCGTTTCATATAAATATCAAGCTTGACATTCTTCTTTTTAAGTTTAGTTTCACACCAGTGTGTCACAGTCAGGGGAGACACAGCCAACTGTGCCTGGACAAAGCAATTGTAGAGTCTATGACCTGGGCTTGCAGGGTCCAGGCTAATTGGCTCTGGGCACACTGCAAGCACAGAGGGCATCCATTGTGGTGGTGAGCGTCCCGCTACAAAGTGGCATCCCTGGGACTCAGCTCTCTTTGTTGTGCCTGGTCCGCTGCTCATCCTGGTACTCCTTAGAGTCCTCCCAAGGACGAGGGCCACGGATGTTCCTCCATTCATTCAAGTTCACCTCCTTTAACTTCTGCACAGAGAAAGAGATGGGCTTAACCTTGTGCTATCACAGCTTAGACATGGGTGAAATTATATCACTTATTTATTTAGGGGACAAACACCTAGCTCTGTTATTGGGATTTATTTTCAGATGCAACTTGAGACAGCAGGGCAGACACAATAAAGAGATACCTGTTTTGAAGATACTGTACGTGGAAGGCCTCATATTAGAAATGTTTACCCTGTCCGACAGAAACATATCTGGCTTTATACAATTGAGTTTCAACGAAGAACCAGACAATGCAGTACAAGGTTATGTTATGTGCTAAATGTTACTTGGCCCGAGTTGTATTTCACACAGCCCACTCAAGACAGAGCAGCTCTGGCGTGTTTGAAGACAGCTTATTATAGAGCATGTAATTTCATAACATGTTGTGGCCACAGGGCAGCCCGCTTCCTTCCCTTGGTCCCCAGTGTCTCCATACCTCATACTCCTCCTGCAGGATGACAGGCTGCCTCTCCACGCTGACCTTGGCCTCCAGCGAAGGGTCCAGCTGAGAGAGAAACAACAGTTCAAACATCAACAGGTGACGTGTGTGTGTGTGTGTACACGTGCCGTACAGTAACCTGCCTCCCCTCGTGAAGCAGAGACAGTGGGAGAGATGCATTAGTGCAGGGACACATTATATTACAATTGATACAAGTGGGAAAGAGAGAAGTAGCTTGCAGACTGAAGAAGGCCCTGTCGGGCAGCATCTACCCTGCTCTTCTTCATGTATTATTCCTATAATGTATAAATGATGACATCTGCAGATGGGGAGAGATGGCAGGCAAGTGTGGCCTGCAACCTTGCGCAGCAGAGATAAGTACTCAAGACTGTTTCCTCTCCATCGTCCATGTTGGGAGATCCTCTAACCCCAAGACATGATCCAATTTGTCCTGTTTTTACCTCGTTAATTATTCTGCCGGATTTGTCAAAACTAACTAGGCTGAGCACAACCACCACAGTTCTACGTCGCCCTGGGAACCAGGTGTTTCTTTCAAAGCCACAGAGACTTAAGTCCAAAGGCCCTTTAAGACTTTTTGCAATGTCAATCTATTTTGCTTGTAGAACGGGGCCAAAATGAATGCCATTCTGAATCCATTATATTTAACGAGCTGCAGAATTTCATTGCAATAACGATACTGTTCCTCCAGTGACTGACGACACTCAGCATCACAAGATTAGATTTTTAATTAGACTGATATTACCACAGCAAGAACAAGATCCATGAAACACAACTACGATATCCTTCTAAATATAGTGGCAAGTGACAGGGGGACGTAAACAGCATTGAACCCTTCACAGGAGAGGTACCAGGCCCCAAGGGGATGCTCAGTTCAAAGTGGAACTGATTCACTGAGATGCAAATTGAATTATAGTGACTTAGATCTCATAAGTGGCTTAAAAAAGGTCAATGTTTCAGAGTCCAAATCAAACAAACAAACATTCATTGTAATCATCTGGTAAAATATTCATAGAAAGAGCTGCAAGATTGCTCTTAAATGGTATACTTTTTGACTATTTATGGATTGCATGCAATACATTACATGTGCAACAGACACACACAGAGGGTTGGAGAGGAGGCGGAGGAGAGGCTGTATCTGCTGCAGGCCTACTCAGAAGGAGGAGAGTATTGCGGGGGCAGCTGCATGGAGCAGACAGGCATGGTGCCAGGGGCGCGATGCCCCCCGTCGTCCTTATACTATTGCCGGCATACATGAACAGTAATAAGGAAAGATGCCCTGCCATCTGGCTCCCAACCAGATGACAAGCATCGGCATTCGTCACAGGAAAAATAGCACGAAGCAGCCACTTCTCTTGCCCCCTACTGCACAGCCTGCTCATCAGATAGTAATGGCTTCTAATAAAGGGTCAGTCTTCTGTCATTTTAACGAATAGGGTCTGTCATTTTAATGAATTATTAGGGCTGCTTCTCACTTCTTGCTCCTGCACTGACTCACTCTAATCAGGTTAGAAAAGCCTGCCAGCGCTGTGTGACCGCCGTGTCCTGGATAGTTTCACTGAGATTATATGGAGATAAAATAACATTACCTGTGTACCATTTGGGATGTATCAGCGAGGTTTGATAATAATTTGGTCCTACAGCACTTTCACAGAATGTTATTGATTCCTCCCAGATGGCAAAGCCATCCTATATTATTGTGTGTTATTTTAATAAGATTGTTGTCAAGTAATATGTTGTTCAGTCACGTGACTTCTTAGCATGCAATTAAGTGTTTGACCACTAAGAGGAGTCGTTTCACTCTTACATTAATTTGTGAAATATTACCAAGGTTACAAGTAACACTGATATGTTCCACATCATTAGATTTAACATTGCAGCTGTTAGATAAGTAGTGAAGTGGATTTATTACCCTTCTTCTGATCCTCTGGTTATCATATCGGATTTGGGTGAACTCTCGAAGTCCAAAGGAACCTCCAACTATGAGCAACTAAAATAACATGGAAATAACTTCAGACATTATATGATAGGGATAGATATAGATGATTATGACGTATAGTACCCGCAATATTAAATCATAATAAAATATGCAGTACCAGTACATCTGATATTTATGACTGCATTAGTATATTAATTAATTGTCTAAATTAATCTCACATAATACAGTAAATTATCTGGTTAACTGTATTTGCAACATACGCAATCACATATTTAATAACTTACAAGCATAGGAACGCCATATCTTATAGTTCTGTTTTTCTTCAGTGCCGTTAAACGAAACATGCCTCTAAATAGAAGCAGGATACAGCTGGAACACAAGGACGCGTTTCCTCAGCGTGTCCGACACAGAAATGTTTCCCCATTTCTGCGAGGTCTGCTAAATTGTTCCGCCAGTGTAAATATGTTTCAATGTTAGAGCCTCTAGTGTCTCTGTTTAAAATGTATTGAAATAATTAAACAATAACACTATTAGAAATAGCACATTATTGCTATGCACATTTGTCTGTTTTAACTTTTATGTAGGATGGATAGCTATAATAGCTACACCATAATAGTTACATTGTGTTCAGAATCTTATATTTCATAGGCTATTTGTTCAAGTTAGTTATTTAAATGTGATACGTCAGGTCAGGTTATAAAAGTTTTAATGCCTGGTAATCCCTGGGTAATCCTATCTATTTATGGCTTCCAATAAAGGGTCACTCTTTAAATGGACTTTTATCTTTCCTCTGTATCAACAAACTACACCAATGTCCTGATGATTCAGCTGCGCTCTCAGCCTAGTGACTCAAAATCTATCTATTATCCACATATTACCAATCTGACATCATTTTTATTTCTGTAGTGTTTTGTATTATTTCACAATCATAGATAAAATATGATGGCTGGTATTATAAGTATCATTATATGAATGATATATCTTCTTTCTCCCTTTGAATGAAAAATTATTATTATTCCATTTGTGATAAAAGATAATTATCTGTACATCACTAACAATGTGTTGTATTTGTCATTTATGCATCGCTTGTGATCACTCTGGAGAAGATTAATATTTAGCCCATCTGGCTGGTGTTTGATGATTGATTCATACATGCACTAAAATATAACATAAGTGAAATGCCTAAAATGTCCATGTTTATCAATCCTAATGGAAAACAGAGAATAAAAGAGATATTATTGCATTATTTTTCTTTATTACAATTTCTGTCTCTTATTTTCAATCAGGTGAAGAAAAATACCTTATTTTGTTCTGTATAATAAAATATGTCAACTTTATTCTTTTCTTGGAAGAAAAACAATGATAACAAGAAAATAAAAAACAGAACACGAACATGTTCTCTCTCTCTCTCTTTGTAAACCCAGAGAGTTGCTGCACAAGAACAACAGAGACAACAAGAGAGTGAGAGGGAATGGCGAGGCGGCTGGGGGGAAGGGGTGTCTATAAATGGTTATCACAAGAAGATAAGGCCAGAGACGTACAAAGAAGTATGTGGAGAGGGCTGTCTGTGTGTGTGTGGGTGGGTGGGGGTGGCGTGGTAAGCACTGTTAGGCTGGCGGTCCAGTGGTCCAGGACCAGTGTCTTCAGAGGTCACTCTCTCCATACAGCGCGCTGGAGAAGGACATATAGTCCAAGGCCCCGTGCACCCCGTCGGGGCCGGTGTATGGGGCCATGCGGGCAATGCAGTACTCTGCCTGGTCCGGAGGCAGCTCCCGACGCAGCTCGTCAGCTAGGATGTAGTTCTGGAGGGATTCAGAGACACGGAAGTCAGGGGTGTAAGAAAATATCGATATGCCTGAGTATCAAAATACTTCAGTTTGCAGTACTGTATCTATACTCTAAATCACAGTATCGACTTAAAAAAAATGTTTTCTCAATTTGTAACCTCAAAAGAGAGTAAATATGCTTTAATGTTACCAGATTAATCTTAAAGCTAATTTCCATCTGAAGTCCCTGAGCAAGTGTTTCTGTTATTTGTTGAAGCGGCGCTACACATTTGCATTGCTATGACAGTTTTCCACAAATTAGAAATCGCAATATATCGCCTTGCTTACAGTATCGCAATATATCGTGGCCCCTGTATCGTGATACGTAACGTATCGCCAGATTCTTGCCAATACACAGCCCTAACAGAAGTACATTTTGTGCAAGTGCAAAGCTGTTACATTGTAACACAGTAGTAACATATTTTGAACTCAAATTAAATATGACAAGTGATTATGGAGATACAGTTTGGAGTTCCAAGTTATTTGATTGCAATCAAAGTTCCCACCTGCCATGGATCTCAAGCATGTAGCCACATACAGTAAAGCAGCCCCCCACCCCACCTACACACACACACACAACAGATGCACTGGCTAGGTTCGTTTGTTCGGCAGAATAGACTGAAGTCACGCACTGATACATGCATCCCAACACGACAAAGCCTGCCTTTAATATCCACCTATCTTCCCACCGGAAAATAATAACTGTCATTATGCAGATATTCACATTCACTGTGGAGGGTGGGGGCTACACGGTGGGCCATGAATTATTTCCGTTTGGGGGTCAAACCTCTTGAGAGCTGCTGATCAATAGTCCAGTGACAGGCTAGGTTACGTGAACAATCCAGTACCTTGTCCCCTGCCAGGACTTTGAAGGAAGCCATGACCTGGTCTGCAGTGTCCGTGTCTGCTGTCTCCCGGGACATGAAGTCAATGAAGGCCTGGAAGGTCACGATGCCCAGGCGGTTTGGATCAACGATGCTCATGATTCTGGAGAACTCGGCTTCACCCTGAAGGCATCGCACAGGATAGGTGAAATGCTGTTGCCATGGAGACTTATCCTCAGCAGCGTGTTAAAATAGAAAATAGATTATGGGTATATGTGCAGCAGGCATTGGTTAGTAAATGTACTACTAACAGGCCTGAGACCAGCAGGCAATTTAAGTGGGCTGGATTATATATAAACATTTATTTATAGAACAGGACATGACATATAGATTTAACTGCAAAATAAACAAATGACTGGTTCCGGTGTCTGCATCCAGAGCTTCTATACATGTTCACACATTCTATTTAGTGTTCTACAAGTGTCTGAGGTAATGTTGCTGATTAGTTTGCACCCGCTCACACTGTGATTGCTGTCTGCACACACCATGTTAACGTGACTGGCCAGTTCAACGTCAACCAGCTAATCAGCCACACTATCTTAAACACCTGTCTGAGCTCTGCGCTCCCGTTATAGAGGTGAGCGTTGTCTGCGGGGGTGTTCATAGCTTTACCAGGTTGTAACCGATGGAGATAAGGCAGGTTTTGAAGTCTTCAGCATCCATCATTCCTGTTCTCTTCTACAAGGTCAGCGATGGACAAAAACAGGAAGAAGAGAAATAGAGAGGAAAACAATGGCGGAGGGAATAGTGGGAGAATTTCATAGAAGGAACAGTAGAAGAAGAGTGGAGAAGTGTCCACGGGAGGTTTTGACAGACACAAGTAAATAGGGAAACAGAGGGGGCAGGATGGAATACAAGGAGAAAAGTACAAAAGAAAAAGAAAAAAAGGAAACAGTTAAAAACGTCTCACCGCAGGGGGCGCTGTGGCCAAGTACCTGTGCATCGTTGGAGATATCGTAGCCCAGACTGATCAGGCAGGCCTTGAACTCCTCGGCCCCCAGAGTGCCAGAGTGGTCCTGCGTGTGGGAGGGGCCAGTGCCAGGCGAGGCAGCATCGGGGGAGGGGGGCACAGGCCATGCAGCGCGCACGCGCGCACACACCCACACACACACACAGTCAGGTGTGGGGGAAAGGGGGGTAGGGAGGGGCCAGTGAGGGGGTGGGGGTGAGGGGGGGTAGGTAGGGACCAGTGAGGGGGTGGGGTAGGGAGAAGGGTGTTTTGTGCACAGGGCGAGGGGGTGAGGGGAGGGGCATGCACCAGACAGACAGACAACAACAGACACAGTGCATATACATTAGGACCTGGCAGGTGACCACAAGGTGGCAGCACTGCTGCCATGCTGTGCACGGCATTCACAGGCGTTAATGTGCAGTGTGGCAGGCAGAGTACAGGGCCTTGTAGTGAGGGGTTATTCATGTCCCTAGGAACACGTGTACTTGTAATACATGATAATTCACCAACGTTATATAGCTCGCTTTTCTTCCCGTGTAGAGCAACGTGTACATATGTATATGCTACATTATAGACTGCAGAACAATCTAGGTTCTTATTTCTTTCATATAAAATATAAAACTGCATTTATACAAACACCATGACTAGTAAGACCTTCCTCATCTTCTAAACAGCACAGTTGAATATGCTGTCCTTGCCCAGAAGAACAGGGTTCGTGTGTGCGTGTGAATGGGGGAGGGGTCAAAAGGCCTTGTTGACGCTTCGTCTTCATGAAATATGAAACAAAAGGGGCAAGTTCAGCCTCACGGCTCCAATCTTCCAGCGGCCCGATCGATTAGGCCGCCGTTGGCAGCATGTGGGAGGGGGCGGGGGGGTTGGTCCACAGGGGGACATGGGGTTGGAGTGCTAAACAGCAGCTCATCCATAATTGGTGGTGTTCCTGACACACTGAACTAATGTAAACACGTCGCTCCCCAGACCCCTTGCCAAGTCAGAAGGCTGCAGGGAGCACACCGTTATGGAAGTAACCACGATGCCACCATGGCAACTGTCATTGAAAAGCTATTAAACTAATGCAGTGACTAATTACATCTTTCATTTGTGTCTAAGTACATTGTCTAAGACAGAGGTCTTGAAACACGACACAGTTTTAACAACCACAGAGCTGCCTATGATGCCATGTTTGAAAGTACTCTGTTATGATGTATACACTACTACTACAATGCAAAACTATTTAACAATTATTACAGATTAATACATTTATAGATAGGTTGTAGTTATGTTAATGTATATTTTCTGACAATTTGGAGGAGAGGACCACTTCTACCTCTGAGGACCCCCTTGGGGTCCCGGACCCCTTATTGAAGACCACTGGTCTAAGATACCTATACTGTAGGTACAAGATTAGTGTTTTAAGTTAAGCCTTTTATAACACTATTATTCTATATATTTCAGATTCCTCATTCATCTGTCTTGGTGATTAGATGGCATATTTACTGTACCGTATATCAACATTATTCATTTACTCTTGCACGTCAACTTTTAGGATTAACCAATGTAACGTAAATTCTATATGATATATATCTACTGTAGGCCTACAGTAGCTCATACATGTGTTTAGTACAGTACAGCATGATGCATTAGACACACTGAGCAATGACTATGTTTTCTAGTTAAAGGAGCGTTTTAGAGCTGTTAGCAACATATTGATAATGCAGCAAAGACACACAACAATGCCCTCACCTCATGCTCTTTGCTTTGTTGATGTCTAAAAAAATGTAAGAAATTACTACATTTTTCAACGAACCAATAAGTTATCCATCCACAATAACCCCTCCAAAGTATAGCCTGCACTCCCTATTCTATTGGAAAGTTACGGTAATCAATTTTTACAGAACTAGTTATCTTTGCACGTTATTATTATACTGTTTTGTATGCAACGTATATTTTTTTAAATAATGTATATATTATTATTATTTAAATCATTTTTTGCATATTATTTTCACAACCCTTTTTTCATTTAACCTTTGATACAAATGATTTCACTTATACCGGCTACTGGCTGTATTTTAAATGTGCAATGACTAATAAACTTAGAGCAGGCCTATACGCCAATCAACTGTACAGTATCAAAGGGCAACAACAGCCCCCCCCACCCCACCCGCTGCCTGTGTGCAATGTGAAGCAGGGCTACTGACCCTGTCAAAGTGATTGAAGGAGGCCCGGAATTCGTTCATCTGGTCCTGGCTGATGCCCTTGGCATCCCGCGTCAAGATCTGGTTCTCAATCTCGTTGATGGTGCGTGCGATGGTGGTGAGGAGCTGCTCCCAGCCCACACGGATGTGCTGCGCAGGGGGACAAGACAGGCCGTGTCAAAGGACGCAGAGAGGAGACATTGAAGAGTGTCAGGCCCATTTGGTGTCTGGGAAATCCACTGTTACAAAAGGACACTGGGGAAATGTTTGGGGTTCAGGACATCATTGTAGGTGGCAGGATATTCATTAAAAAGCATCTGGCAGTATTTGTCTGATCGCTATAAGCCACATTTCCCACTTCAATGATAAGTGAAATGGAAAAGTAATCTTTATGGAACCAGGTTGAAAGATAGGTTTCACTTTGCTAGCAGGTCTGCGGACTGCATGTGTGTGTTTGTGTGTGTGTGCGTAGTCGTAGATCCACGACGTACCTCCATGGTGTAGTTGGTGTGCTTGTTGTCGAAGATGAGTGCTTCTTGAATGAGCTGGTGGTCTCCCTCCAGCTGCTCGATCTTTGGCTTGTAGTTTACGATGCTCTTCTCGTACTGACGCAGGTGTGTCAGCTGGTCTTCCAGCGTGCCGTGCATCTCTATGGAGATACGGCCAATCTCCTGTAACACACACACATGCACATGCACACACGCACGCACACACACACGCACCCACACACACACGCACATGCACACGCGTACACACACACACACACACACACACACACGCAGAGCAGAATGCAGATTGTATTATAATTTATTTAATTGTAATTATTATTAATGACTACTGTCATTAAAGCTGCACTCCTTGATATGTGGCAGGAACACATTGTGCTTGAAAACAGTATTATACAAACGTTGCTTTGGGTTATATCTCTTCTACAGTACTGCTGTTTCATGTATTATTGTATCTAATTATTTAATTATGTATGTTATGTATGTAATTATGTGTGTGCTATTACTGGATTACACAGGCCACCAATGACCATACTGTAGCACTAACACAGGGTCAGAGTTCACCTGCATCTTGGTCTGTATCCAAGGACCGATGACATTGGCCTGGTTGGCAAACTGTCTGCGCAGACGCTCGTTGTTCTGCTGCCGGGCATGCTCCTCGATCAAGGCCCGGTCGCGCTGCGGCACCAGCTGTCTGACCTGGGCAGCACAAGCTTAGCTTAGCTTACATATTCTATTTTGAACATGTTAAAAAATGAAATACACAATGTATACAGACACACCTCTACATGTCCATATAGATACATAGCCACACAGCCTATATACTGTATACACACACAATATACTGTACTTTTTCAGTATACCACACACACACACATATCAGTTTATACATACACACACATATTTACATACACACATACAGTATACGTACATACACATATACCTGTACACACATACACTCTAAACATACATGCTTACACATATACACACATACACATTTCATATGTTTGAAAAGGAGCAAGAAGAAGTAAAATACTTCCATCCTTACAATTAACAGATAAATGTTCTACCTTATATATCAACCCTTTCTATATACAATTCAATAATATATAATATAATAATAATATAATAATACACGAGTGAACAGTACATGGACTTGTGATGCATGCACAGTGTGGAAATAATGATATTTGAAGTTATTTGGTTTATTTCCTTGTTATGGTGCATATTCATTACCTTGTCCCATTTGGCGTTAACCTCCTGGGGGTTAATGGTGGTGTAAGGGTTGGTTCCAGCCATGTTGACATGGTAGGTCTGGACGATTTTGGCAATCTCATTGTGGATTCCCAGAATGGCCTGGCGCTCCTTGTCTGCCTCTGGGAGTGTGGCTTTAAACTGCTCATGGGCGGTACTCAGTCCCTAGCAGACAGAAATTAAAGGGTTTATACATCAATCTTAACCATGAAACATAACTAATCTTTTCACTTGTGACTTCACAACTTAAAAGATTACTGTTTTGTGGCATGACAGTGTTCCAGTCTTCGGTTTAAATCGCACTCTTGACAGTAATGAGATTTGAAAATCGTTAATGGAATATAAATCAGGAAGCACGTAACATTACCATAGCTTCACAGTCAGAGTGAGCATACACAAATAAGAAAATATATAAAAATATGTATATAAGAAATATAAAAATATGATGCAAATATTAAACATAATGAATTTTACTGCTGGTTGAAATTTTTATATTTGATAAAATATTGCAAAAGATCTGTGTTTGTGTTTAATTGTTGTTTCTTGAGACAATAGTTTTCACGGTTCGCGGCCGCTCCGGCAGCAGACCACGCCAAGCCGCCGGTTCAGCACCGGACAGCGCCCCCGGCACGTCT
>JAODUH010000015.1:509605-525369 GCA_027564835.1 Typhlichthys subterraneus | reverse complement strand
ACGCTGCAACTCGCCGTCAGCGTTTGCCACGCTGCAACCGGCCACCAGCGTTACCACGCTGCAACTCGCCGTCAGCGCTTGCCACGCTGCAACCCTACAACCCTCACCAGCGTATGTCCTCACTCCTGGTTGCCCCTCCATAAAACGTATTAAAGACTGTATCATTACTTCTCCTGTCTACTGCCTCTCCTTCCCGCAATTGGGTTCCCCTCTCCCAGGCCGTAACCTGACAATAGTGCCATATTTTGTATATATTACCATCAATGCCGTGTTAGTGAGTTTGGAGTGGGATGTGAAAGATTGACAACGGCACTATATATTTAAGAAGATACTTTGCTCAGCAAAGTACTACTATCTCAGCTTAGCGTAACATTAAAGATGTTTTATAGTAGGTTTAAGAATACAAAGGCGATTACATTTATATATCAGAGTTCTGATTAGATCTGCTTGTTTCTCCTTACAAGGGGGTTGTGTCTGTTTTTCCTCTCTATATAGGGTTTATTGTTTTAGAAGTCATCCATCTACAGTAGCTGTATAGTAACAAGTCAAGCATGCAGACTGCTTTTAAAACATTTAGACACAGTTAGTCTGGGCAGACTTCCATCTTGGTGTGTTCCTGTCTTGTTCCTGTCTTCTCACCTGGATCTCCTCTATGGTGTGTACTATGAAGGTGTCCTGGAGGTCCTCCATGGCCCCCTCCATCCAGTTGTTGAATGGAGCCGCTCTTTTGGCAAACTCAAGGTACAGCTGGTCTATGGTCTCCAGCAACTTCTCGGTTCTCTGTGGCACATAAAAACATTTAACCCATAGTCATATACTGTTCTGTATTCTTTATTACACGCAGCTCAGCCACCGCTACTTTACATGTTGAACTGTTATGTTCCTAGGGCAAATAAACAAGCTTGACTTTTAACTTGGTGAGAGGATCGGCACAGAGCGTCCCCAAGATGATATTTAGGGGTGAGATGGTTTCAACGTCATCTTTTTTATAACACTACATTAAATCAAATGTGCATACATTTGTATATTTAAAAAGAGGACTAAACAATTGCTGTGGTAGAGGCCATCTTGTGTATGATATAAAATAACACTGTGGCACAGGGAGTGCAACCTAGCCTTTTGAAAGAGCTCATTAGAATTAGCTCAATGATGCGACAAAGGGCTACGACATTTATATGAAAATTAAATGAGAAATTTGATGCTCCAGTGACTTGAATTGCCCTTTCCTCGCTAATTTTCTGTTTGTTTAGGCGTGCGGGGAGCGGAGTGGCCAGAGCCTCTCACCTTCAATGCCTCGTTGCGATTCTGGGTCAGGACCCCCAGAGCGTCCCACTGGTCACAGATTCTCTGGCAGCGAGCGTTCACGCTGGGAGAGTCGTAGTAGTCCAGCTCACTGTCAGACAGTTTGGTGTTGTTTGAGAAACACTGGACTTACTTGCTTGCTGCTACTGTAAGTGCTTCACGTGCTCTCTTGGGAGTGAATGTTTCTGGAAGTCAGCTCGGGTTTCTTGGCCTCACATGTATCTTTTGATTTGCATTGTCAAATATACTGTACATCAAATGTCTTTTTTCATACAATCTGACTTAAATCTTTGATGATTTGCACTAAACCTGATAAAAGAGGATGTGATCTGTCTGCCTGGCTATGTACAGTATATGTATATGTGGGGCAGGAGAGATTGTAAGTTGTTTTCAGATACTCTTAATTCCTCAGATAAACATAATAATAATGATACATGCTAGCTTTCTCTCTCGCTAACTTACTTTAGCTCCTGTGCGATTGCTGCGATCTGCTCCACGCGGTCCTGGTGAGCAGCCAGGTCACTCTCAAAGGCCTCGTGTTTCTTCAGCAGCGCCTTGATCTCGGACAGGGAGGCCGTCTCAAAGTCACGCTTCTGCAACATGTCCTCCTTTCCTGCAGGGGGAGACATAGAAAAAGTATTCAGTAGTCATCTAGCTCAGTTATTCAAGTCTGGGGAATTTCAATCAAGTGAGGTATGGAGACTACCAGTCATTCATGAAAATAGTAACTCAACACATGGGTGGGCTTGCTGCAAACATATAATATTATATTTCATTATATGACTTTCTACCAGTAGATCTCACAGTAAGCGCACCAGCATCTCAGAACAAAGGAAATGTAAAATATGTGCCAGCCTGGGTCTGGCCTATCACAAGCAAGCGTTAGATCTGTACCTGTAATAGAGGTGTGAGCAACACTATAGCCTCCATACCATCAGTCCAGGCTTCGTGGATGGCTGCTTTCTGACGGAACTTCTCTGCCAGGTGGTCCAGCCTCTCCAGCCGGCGTATCTCATTGAGAAGCCACTCTTCATAGCCCTTCTCTGCTCCCTCGAGCCCCCCCCACGCATTGGAGATGTCCTAAACAGTAGACATGACAATATATACCCTCATTCTTAACATGTCACATTACAGTACTGTTAAGTAATATGGCCAGCGACTACAAACACTCAACCAAGTAACATGACAAGTAAAACATTTATTAAATATATATTTTCTTTAAATAAATAAATAAATAAATAAATTAAATAAATAAATGTATTAAATATACAGGGTGTTTCAAAATGATGGAAAACATTTTAAGTCACTATATAATGATCTTTGCATCCACAAACCACCATTAAAACTTGTATATAGCTTATAACTTATTAAACCTTTTGTATCGTGTGTAATTGTAACATGTTGCCATCATGTTAAGTACTGCTTTGATATTTATTTATTTCATTTTGAAATAGCCTGTATACATACTTTTCTAACTATGTGTGTGTGTATGTGAGTTTTAGTGCATGTATGAGTATGTTGTGTGAAAGGCTCTGCCACAGCGTCGACATACCGACACCATCTTTCCCTCGGAGGGCATGAATGCAGGCCTGTTGCTGAGCCTCAGCTTGGTCTGCAGGGTGTTGAAGTTGATCTCCAGCTGGCACTTCTCCTGCACCTTGGGCGGCTTGTGGAGGCGCCGGTAGTCTCGGAAGTCCTCCAGCTTCTGCTGCATTGCCTGCATGGTGTTCTCCGGCAGGCGGTTCTCCAGCCAGGGAATGGTCCGGCGGATCCACTCCAGCAGCTGTGTAAGTGTGTGTGTGTGTGTATTATGAACCATGGAGATGAAGTGACAGATCATCGGTTAGTTATTTGATTAGATTTGTTTTCATTCATCCCACTGATTACTCTAGTATGTGACAAGTGTTCATATGCCATGTGACGATCACATATGATGGCATAGGTCTGAACATTCTGTGATTTTGAAGTAGAAGGAAATTCTGTATTTCTCATCTAGAATGCTTTGCTTGTTTTACTTAATTCTAACACATCTGACAAACTCTACGAGCACGTTTACACACTACATTACTCTGCCATCGCAATGTAATCTCTCTCTCTCCCTCTCTCTCTCTCCCCCCTCCCCTTCCTGGTTCCTTCATATGCGGCTACAGCCTGTAGCCCTGCAATGACACAAGGAGCACAGGCTCCCCCGGAGGTTGAGGTGAGGAGGAGAGGACAGAGGCCTGTGCTCACATCACTGGCCAGCTTCTCGTAGTCCTCCATCAGCTGTTCATTCTCCTGGTTGACGGCGAGCACCTTGCAGATTCTGTTGGCCGCCGTCTCAGCCTGCAAATGAGAGGAGGAGACACGGTGTGAGGCCGGGTCGCCGAGACAACACTGGGTTTTGATTTCATTCACTGCTCATCCTCCTCGGTGTGTGTTAATGCAGAGTGGCTGGCACTCACCTCTACACCTCCCCTTACATAGCTCATGGGCTCAAATCCTCTATCCCTCCCCCTACAGTCACCTGCACTTTGTACATACAGTACACGTGAGCTGAGGAGGAAACTTGTTCTGGGGCACTATAACACAATGCTTGAGGGTATTTAATAGTATGTCAATATGTTATGTTATGTCAATATATGCTTTTTATGCTTTATAGCAGTGGTCCCCAGTCCTGGTCCTGGAGGGCCACTGCCCTACATGTATTAGATGTCTCCCTGCTCCAACACACCTGATTCTAATGACTGGGTCCTTATAACGAGCTATTCATTAGAATCAGCTGTGTTGGAGCAGGGAGACATCTTAAATATGCAGGGCAGCGGCCCTCAAGACCAGGGTTGGGGAACCCTGCTTTATAGTGTTTATAAAAGCCTATGTACTATGCGATATAGTAAGAGCTATATCTGTAAACATCAATATTATCTTATATATAATATTATACATGCTAAACTGAACATATAGTCACATTAGTTTATGCTTTATGTGTGCTTTTTAAACAAAGCATACAATAAAAACATTTTAGAATCATGTGAGAAGCACCTTAACAACCAACTCTGCCAGCCATTGCAAGGTGTATGTTTGCCTTAACACCTGCTGTTTGACAGCAGCAGTATCAGTAGCAGAGCATCAGTAAAGAAAAGACAGGAAAAAGTAGGAATCTTTCCCCAGGTATGAACCTGTGTGATTCACTGACGATGACTTGACGACCTAAAAGTATTCATCTTTTTAAAGAGGGCTGATTCCAGAGAGAGACAGCAACAGCTCAGATGGCTCCATGTTTAACATGTCCAACACACTGTACCTGTCATTAGGTGTGTGTGTGGCTGCATCCCTATCTATGTGCATTACCAGGGAGCCCTTTCTACCTGCACCACTGTCTATTTATAGAACAGCAGCATACAGCATCTCAACCTAGATGCAGTGATGTGTGACTGAGACAAGAGCACTCCCACTTGGGCTGAGGTACACTTAACATCACGCCTCAGTAGTCCTGGAACTGACACAATGGAGCAATGCTTTGCATGACAACATGTATCCAGGCAACCCTTTAGCTTCAGTGAAAATAAATGCAAAGGTAATATACTTAAATAGAAATGCGTATACTTAGAAGATGTAAAAACTAGAGCTTGATTTCGATGCATGGTGAATATGTAAATTGCGCACAAATGCATTAGTATCAAACTGATTACAAACTTTCCACTGTTGATCAAAGAAAAGAAAAGGTCAGATTTAAATAAATCATACATCTACAGAAAACATATTCACTCAAAGAGCAATGATCCTTAAAAAGCTAACAATTTAAAAGGAGTTTAACCGGCATTGACATTTTGTTGCCTGAAGACACCCCACAGCAGATATTCCTGCCTGAGGTCAGTCAATCAGTGGTTATCCACCTATTCCAGAGTGTTCCACACTGGCATGCCATACTGTACCAGTCAGTGTGGAGGGGGGGCCTGAGGGGCAGCAGGATGCCTTAAAAGGATCTCAGGACGTGCATGTTGTGCTTCCATTAGCATCTACAAATGCCTGCATGCCGTGTGTTATTAATGAAGGAGCTCCTGCCTGCCAGGCTACCAACTCTGTGTCTCTCCCTGTCCTTACTGCAGACCAGCAGCACTTGAACACACGCAGAGTACGCCTTACTGGGACCGCTCTCAGCTTATTGGTCATCCGGGGCGCAGTTGGTATTTGAATATTTGGATTTTTTTTATATGCTTTTCTAAAATAAGAAAATAGTTCAAACATGCATGTGTGACGGAACTCACTTGTTTTGGGGGTTCCCGTCTCAAAAAGCCTAAAAGTCTTAGCTCTTCAGTAGAACAAATCATTCATGGTTAGGTTAAAGACGCTAGGTTGCTAGTTACCTTGCCAACAATGCGAAGTGAGAGTGACGGTGTTTATATAGGTTTCTGCCCAGCGGGTTATGATCTGAGGCAGACTGTGGAGGGGTAATAAGGCATCTGCGCAGCAACTTTGCCAGCATCGTAAAACCGTGGGCAAGCTAGCAGCATTTCCCGGCCTCTGCGCTCCACAAGGCCATTAACTCCATTAGGGAGTGGATCCTAATAAAGACTTTAAGTACTTGGGATTTAAGGGATATCCCGTGTAGAATATAAGTGTTTATTATTCTCCGTTGAGATCGCTAAAGAGGAGCATGCATGCTACGTCATAATGTACTGTATGTATTATACATAACATAACATGTCAACCTTTGCTGGCAGAATATAATATTGTCTCTGTAGCTGCTGATAAAATGGTTCAGTGGCCATTAGACAGTGGATACTGGAGTGAAGGGGTTTGAATCCTACTGGTGTTTGTCAGGCTAAATGACACATGATACTATTGTATTGTAAGATTCCTCTGCCAGATGTTATATATTATTAGATAGTGAGGAGGTCCAGTGCCAGGCAGTCACAGTCTATGTGGTGATGAGATAAGCTTGGAACAACCAGGAGTCCCACCACAAGTTAAGCCATCTTAGGCTGCTTGGCACTGAACTCCATCCTTCACAATAGCACAGTGGATGCCTGTTGGCTGATAGGGACTCAGGTCAGGTAAGGTGATAACTGATTGGAAGGCTGCCAATGCAAGATGGCTTCCTCTGGGAAAGAGGAGGGGAAGAAGTTTGTCAACTGCTCAAAAAGCCCCAGACAAGGCTTGTATTATCAGAGGTGGTGTACTATTAGTATACTCAGGTGTACTATTAGTATGCCCAGGTGTAGTACGTATTCATGTATACATGTACATGATATCCAGTATCCATGGTAAGTTTGTGTCGGCAGCTTTAGTCAAGGTCAGAAATGCACGCAACAATGGACTGGATTTAAAAAGTACATTGATGTGACACGGTGCCTAGCTTGCTACTATGTCACTCTGGCATGTTTTAGCTATAGGGCTTCAGTCTGAAGTTCATGGGATTGCTTGTTCTTGGTGACACTGATGGCTATGGTATTATTTGGTGTAGTGCAGTGTTCTCGGGACAAACTATGCATGTTGTGCATTCTCTGCTACTGGGCACGGTGGATACATTAGAGTGAATACTTACTGTGTGTGCCAAGCAGCCACTACAAAATGCAATGCTATCAAATAAATGCATTCATTTTGACAAATAAAAAATTCATGACCTGGCTGAACAACGAACGTCGCTGGCAGACGGTTTGTTTCATGCTTCCCACCTGACGTGGGGCTCACCTTCTGCTTGCCTGAGAAGGCGTGGTAGTAACATGACACATACGTCATGATGGCCTTCTCATCTGGCCTCAAGGTGCTAATGACGTCTGCCCGGGGAACAGACAGGGAGAGGACAGAGAACACACAGAGATGAGGAGAGTGAAAGTGTGCAAAGATCAAAGGGCCACCAGGGGGCGCCATCACTGGGAATGCAGCGCTGGGCACAAGGCAGGTCTAGTATTTTAGCCAGCACAGTGTGACTCCTGTGTCCTTGTTCTTATCCAGAAGACAGTTTCCAATTTAGGATTTATACATGAATAATATATGATAATACATACTGTATATACATTGGATGAGGTGATGCTTCAAGAAATATTCTGAATATAAGTAGAACTTTCTTTCAGCGTGTTTGTAGCTGTTAATATTAGTCTCAATATATAAACAATGATTATAACGCAATGACAGCTAATGATAGTAATTTTTCCTTTTTTGTATTTGTCAGGGAGCTCTTCCAATGATTAGATAAAGTGGTATCTCTTAAAGACACACATTAAACGAGGTTCCTCTATAAATATGACGCTATACATTCAGAAGACATGCCATTGCCGGAGGAATCTATCACTGCTTGCCATGGAGCTGCCTGCTCTCTCTTCTATTATATACAAAGAGGGTTTTGCTTAAACACAGCTGGGCTCTGAAGTATACTGTTTTGTCAAGGCCTCTCCGGTGAAGCTTGGGCTGATGTAACAGCGGTGCTATACGAGGGAGCACAACTTGTATTCTCGTCGAGCGAGGAGCGTGCTCAAGTTAGCTGTCGCGCCACACTGAGTAACGACAATGCCATTGTGAAACCATGCGTCCGACACGAAACCTCCCGGAGCAGTGAGGGTTAAAAGACACCCGCTCCAACCAGACTGGGTAGAACCGTTACAACAAAACCACAGCTCTGAGCTTTGTAGTGCCAGCTTTCATTTCATACCTCCCTCCCCCGCTCTCTCTCTGCCCAGTGCGCCGAGGCTGGCAACGTAAGCAGCTGTTTAAATGCTACGTCTCTCCGGGATCATTTGATTCCCCAAAGCCTGGCTTTTATCACAGCCAATCAGCATCAGACAAATGTTCCGGCACCTCCTAGGCCCAGCCTACTGAAAGCCCCATGGAGGCTGGTGGTTGGCAGGAGACCGTGGAGCTACTGTGGTGGGGAGAAAAGACATGCTCTTGTGCCCAGTGCCCTTAAGGAACAGTGTATCGGCTGTCCCGTCATGCAACCGGTGGTGAGAGCCGCGTGGAAAGTGAAGAAGGGCGATCTCTGACTGTGCACTGCAGAGGAAGAGAACAGCACTGTTAGGAAACAGAGGGGAACACCACGAGAGCCAGGAAGAAGAGGATGAAGAAGATGAGGAGGAGGAGGAGAGGTGTTGCATCCTGGGATACCTTCTGGGCGCCTGAGAAGGCGTGGTAGAAGCTAGAGACGTAGGTCATGATGGCCTTCTCATCCGGGCGGGCGGTGCCCACGATGTCTGTGGGACAGAGAGGAGGTCCGGGATACAGGCGGCCATGTTAAACAGACCACACGCATGTTGCCGGACAGGAGGTACAAGTCAAACAACATCTCTATCTCTCTCTCTCTCTCTCTCTCTCTCCCTCTCTCACTCACTCACTCTCAAACATCCTTCTCCCGCCCATACTCACAGTCCTATCTCTCCATCTCTTTATGGACTAGTGTGTCTAGAGTTTTACTAAGATAAGTACACACACACACACACACGCACGATACAAAGGAATACATAGATGTCAAGCATAAAAAAAAAGGACTCAAAAAGAGAAAAAGCATGCGTGTCCCAATGAATAAAAATGCTGTGCGTGTGCTGGACAGACGGGAGCCATCACACTTCAAGCTGCCCTCACCTTCTGCATCCAACATCTTGGGGATGTCCAGGTATTTCTCTGCCACGTCGAAGGCTGTGTTCAGGTTAGTCATGGGGTCGTCCTGTCACACGGCAACAAAAATAACATCACTGTTATCTATCGTAACACCACAAGGCAAGTACACAAATCACTGCTGCTAGCTCTCTTTAAAGGAGGGAGTTAATGGTGGAGTATTACAAAACACACATAATACATACTGTATGTTGAAATACAGTTCACAGCTCACTACCCAAGTGGCACGGCTACTCAATGCATGCTAACAATAACACAGCTGTGCTGCAGTGTAAAGAAGGGAGTGCTATGTTCAGTTATTTCCCCAGCTGCGTTTCTTAATTATACACCTGCTCGGGATTCTATTTGCCAGCTTCTTATGCAGATCAGCCGTGATTTACATTCATTAAAGCTAAGGTAACATACGGTGTGTGCATCGGTGTGCGTGATGTTACTTTTAAACGACTGATTGGCTGTCACGATGATGTCATGAGGAGTTCAGACTCACCTTGCGTAGTTTGCCATAATCAATGAGTTCTGGACGGTGTCGATGAATAAGTGCACAGAATCCCAAGCCGTCTTTCCAACTGAAGGCGAGAGGAATTTTGTGTTAGTAGAACACTGGGAACTGGAATAAAGATCAAAATGTGATTACACTTTTTTTTTTTTTTTTTTTTAATGAAAATTTTTTTTTTTTATTTGGCCCACACTGTAATAGTAACATGCATGAATGAGATAATGTGTTACCATGACTTCACCCTCACAGCCTAGCTGCAGTGACATATTGTGACTGACTGGGATGTAATCTGGGATGTGAAATCTATTAGATTCTAATGGTGCTTTACTAGTTCCTACATTTGATTTGGTGTTGTTTCTTCTGTCAAGTGGTGCAAGTTATAGCAAATTAAACAAATATAATTTCAAAGTAAAGCTGTATTAGTAACAATTAACTTTAGCTTCCTATTCTCAGGCTGGATTGTTACATTTGTTTTGAGAAACATTTGATTTTGAATTTAACTAATGCAATGCAAGGCATTCTTTTCTACGTAACAGCAACATTAACAGACAAAGCTATTGTAGAAGTCACAGTTTCAATGCGTCTTGAAAAATCTTTACTTTAATATGCGACAAATCAAGGACAAATACTGGGAGAGGAACAGTTGCCATAGTAACCCAAACCACTTCGATTTCGAGCAGAATATTTCCTCGCCATCTCGCCTGTCAGAGCTCTCTCCCCGGGAACCACATCAAAGGGATGCCCCCCTTCCCCACCCCACCCCACTGAAGCCAGATCACTGGGCGTCCTCCTGGCATGACCTCCCCTCACCCATTTCTTCTGGCCTTTCCTTTCATCCCCATGCAAGACTCACACTGGTTTCTATTCAATAATGCATTACTCACACAGCCACCGTGTGACGGGGATCCTTTCACAACTAGGGAAATAACCTAAAACCCCTCTGAACAGAGCAACATATGAGATGCATCACTATGCAATAACACCATATACTGTAGTGTACAGTATTAACAACAACCATCTTATCATTACAGACATGCACCACTAGCAGGGCCTATGCCTACTGCTTGTTCTGCTGTCCTATCACACACCACAGTGCTGTATGTGTGAGCAGGCCGGGGCTCATGCGGTCTGTTCCCTGTTAAGGCGGTCTGCTCTCGTGCTCCTTCTGTTCCACATTAATGCTATCTGAGCCTGGTGTCTGTACAGCGTCAGGGCCTATCTGTGTGTGTAAATCTTGTTCAGTTCAGACTTGGGGTTAGCCCGTGTTGTGAAGGGCAGGTCACATGCATACTGTAGACCAGCGACATACAGTACAGTGTGATGCTGCAGGCCATTGTTATTTAGTGTCTGCAGCAAGGGGACTAATGCTGCCTTCACGTCGTATCGGAATTATGCCGCTTGGAAATAGCACATGAATGACCTTTCAAGTCATGATTCTGAGTGGGAAAATGGTGACCTTGAACCTTTCCACATGGCAGAAAATAGCAAACCATTTAGGTAATTATATTTATTTATTTATAAATTAGATAATAATTTAGTAATTTAGTTTATCCATGATGTAGATTGAGTACAGCGCATGAGTAGAGTTAATTAATGTTGAATTATAAATCTTTTACAGCTTTAACAAGCTTGTTTTTAATTATGTTTATTTAGTTTCAGGTACCAAACACAGATATGAAACGTACATGGGAATTGGGAAATAAAGTAATCATAAATTCTAACGCGTGCATTACAGAGAATGAACGTTCATTTCATATAGCTCTGATATCAAAGCACTTGAACACAACATACTCGTAATTCCCACTTCACCAGCATGTGAATGCAGCGTGAGGCGGTAGCTATTCAGTGAATGAGTTTGACTAGTCTAATGATGACCCCGCCCGATGACCTTGTGGTTCCCTGTATGTCAAAACAACCATGAGGATGTTCTGTGCATATATACACAATGGTTTTCTCTACAGTATGCAGAACATTCTTCAACTCTCTTTATCTTCAGTCAATGAACCGCCATTCCATTAGAGTGCCAATGCCTTGCACAATGGCACTTGAGCAGGCCATCTTGCTCAAGGGTACCTATACGGTACTCACAGGCTTGCCTGTTTCATGGGTCGAACCCAGGTGCTTTTGTTCTAGACGACATCCTCCCAAACTACTAGACTTCCTCCTAACAGCTTATCTTGATGACACGATTCATTATTTCATTAGTTACACTATCATATCTTAATTGACCGTCTCCCCTCTCTCTCTAAACTAAATGAATCCTAGGGCATTTAAAGCCACGCAGAACCATTACCTGATGTGAAAGTTTTGGATGTTGACGTTCTTGTAGGGGGCAGTCTTCCTCTGGCACCACAACAGAAGGCCCTCTTTGGCTGACGTCTCTGCAATCACAGTGGAGTTAGTGAAAACCTCCTCATTCACCTGGACTGGTCCACGGGCTGCCACGCTAATCCCCGTTTAGCGGTGGATTAAGCTGTGGTCAAGCGAAAGGGAGGTGCGTGTTTCAAATTCTCCTTTCCCGTGAGACAAGGGATGGATGGCATTACATTCAGCACAGTTCATGATGGGAAGACTGATTAAAACTGACTTTTCCATCAGATTAGACTTTAAGTACATTATGTACATTAAGACAGATACAAACCATATTGTGTCCAATTACATCACAATATGGGTAATCCCTGTGTATTCAAATGAGTCCATTATGGGATATTATCAGGTATTTTAAGACCAATAACTATGAGCAAAGGTCTGTGGACCAAAACATGATGTGAATAGATACAGTATATTCCACTGAAAATTAAGATAGTGTACAGTAAGTGGTGTGATAAGGGACTGAAGTTTTGTGATATATGAGCAGAAATATTGCATAATGTATACTGTACCTTCCACTGAAATGTCCTGGATGGCAAAGCGTAGGATTATAGTCCAGATCATTCCCAGGGTCATTTTAGCATTACCATCCACAATCTCTGCCAAGGGAGGAAATATACACAGTTAACATATTATTTTGCACATTTGGCCAACATTTTAATTGGGTGGTGCTGTGAATTTTATCATGTAAATAAGTTCTAGTTTAGGCCTAGTTGAATATTTATAGCTGCTAAGAACGAGCTAATAATATTATGTGTTTGCAGAATTAAATAAAAATATTAAAAATATTAACGTTGAGTTATATTTCATAAGTCAAAACTATTATTACTGGCAATAACAACATCCATCCATCTGCATCTGCTAAGCATGCTCTTTATAAATAAATAAATCATATACAGGACTATATCTTTTAATGTTTTAAAAAGCACAGCAGATAACGTCTTTTCAACATCATTCAACAGCGCACAGTGTACAGCCTTGTGTCAACAGCGTGTCTATAAGTGGTGGTTGTGTGACTGAATCCTCTCTCTACAATGACATCCTTCAACAGGGCAGCCAGTTAGCCTGAAGTAATCAGCTGTTACTTCCTCCAACCCAATAAGACAGAGCTGCTGCAGCCACTCACCCCTGACGGACAAATGTCAACTGTGAAATGTCAGTAATCTGCACATGTAATAAGATGGAGACCATATCTAGGAGTGTAGAGAGACGGAGGTCTGTTCAGACATTAATGGGCTACCTCGTACATTTATTTACGACCTGTGTTGAGATTAACACTCTAAACGCAACTGTCCAACACAAATCTGGTTCATTCTCTTTGAAGGGACACACCCATGGCCCCGCCCGCACCTTCTCTCCTCTATCCCCAGCCCACCAATGTCTGCGGGGCGCGGGGCAGCAGGGCTCCCAACAGGGGATTCCAGTGGGCTAATCTGTCTGGAATGCTGGTCCGGTCTAGATCCTTTTGTGCTGGACTGTTTGGGCGTTTACCTTCGTGAGTAATGAAGAGGCTTCAACAGGAACATAGCTACTGAGCATAGAGTGAAATGTCACATGTTCTGGCTGTGGCTCAATTTTGACAGACCTGCTAGATGTCAATATATCACCCTGGCTTTACACCAAATGGAAGGTGGTAAAGAGCATCACACATGATACTGTATGCAGTGATGTAATGAGATAAGCATCTATGTAAATTTATTTGACTGTAATTCTAAGATATTATCTTACATTTACATATATACTGTATATACCAGGGCCCTTTGGGCAATCCCTCTTCATACTAAACCTGCCTTTTACCTTTTTACTCAAACATTTTGACCAAACAGGCTTTCTCTTGCAAACCTACATCTACAGTATCTGATGCATTAAGTGTGTGAACACACAGGCTGCACGCGTTCTCAATTACAGCAGGAACCATGTGTGTGAGCAAGAGAGAGAGAGAAGTGTTTGCTCATCTAAGGACTTGTTTACCCTGTGATAGGAGGAGGAGGGACATTCCCCAGTCACTTGTGCTGAACAATGGACGGCTTCATCCCCAGAGGGGATTGCTGATCCTAAGATCTGCTCTCAGAAAATGCACCGCAAAGCACTACCTCGGGCGGAAAACGCCAGAATAAGTATCTCATTAGACTGCACAACAGCAATGCCGTGGTAACAGGAGAGGGCAGGAGAGCACATATATTATATATACGTATTTACCTACCAAATGTTCTCTTTTCATTCGACAACATCAATTAAAACAAATAAAAAATGATCAACAACACATTGGTCATTTGATCAGTAGTGTGACATATTAGCCAACAACAAAGTTCAACACAGACAGCATCAGCATTCACCCACCCTCTGCTCCAATGGACACAAGCTTCACTCCTTTGCTAGTGATGAAGCTTAGTGCTTTATTGACGTTGGAGATCTTGTGAACTCTCATCTTGCCTCTCTCTGGTTTGGCCAAACGTTCGCCTAGAAAGGCAACAAACAGAAACAGAGAGGTCTGTTGCTGAATCCGTTCCTTAATATGCAAATTAGTCCCAAATATAGAAAATGAAAAGGGAATAGAAAAGTTATCTGGACTTCCTGATGTTTTAGAACAGTGATGTCACTGTACCTATCTCTGATACATCATAAAAATAAAACCATTAAGATGCAATATTTTTCAAAGCAGGACACAGCAGATGATTTAAGGTGTCCTGCTCAAAATCTAAACGTAATTTACATAGTTGTCCAGGCTGTGCACATTTCAGTAACATATCCAAGACAACACCCTTCACCCTCCTCTGAGAGCTGCTTCACCTGAGATGACCTCCAGAAGCAACATGAGTTTCAGCCCATCCCGGAAGTCCTCCTCGATGTTGTCAATCTGCGTGCCTGCTTTCCTCAGGTGGGAATTGCACCAAGCTGTAAATGTCTACAGACAGGGGAGACATAACACAGAAACAAGAAAGACAAACAGTATATTGTCATGGCAGTAAGCATGCATTCTTTAATACTGTGCTCTAGGTCACTGTTATCCAACGATAAACATCATCAGGTGCTGTAATATAAATGCTTAATACTGTCACACCCAGGTGACTAGGCCTGTGATAAGGCCTTCCTCTCTCTGGCGTGCTGCTACGTCGGAGTGCCGTTGCAGCCATTCCCCTCCCCCGTCCTTGCACTCTTTATTTGTTTAGTAATTAGTCAGTGTGTATATTAAGTTGTCCTTTCCTTTCCCCCTTGAGGGTTATAGTCTGAGTTGTGCTGTGTGTTTTGTGTGTCTCCTGTTATGTACGTGTCTTAAACTCCTGTTATGTACGTGTCTTAAACTCCTGTTACGTACGTGTCTTAAACTCCTGTTATGTACGTGTATTAAACTCCTGTTACGTACGTGTCTTAAACTCCTGTTACGTACGTGTCTTAAACTCCTGTTATGTACGTGTCTTAAACTCCTGTTACGTACGTGTCTTAAACTCCTGTTATATACGTGTATTAAACTCCTGTTATGTACGTGTATTAAACTCCTCTTACATACGTGTATTAAACTCCTGTTATGTACGTGTCTTAAACTCCTGTTACGTACGTGTATTAAAACCACTTCATCCCTAGCTTTTTTTGTTTTTCAACATTTTACTTGAGTTTTTTCTCTTTTAGTGGATCATGCAGCATGTCTATGTTGCTTTATTTTTAGCACACCTTTTTTTCGTGTGTTTAGCGATGGGTGCTAAAGTCCCCTTCGGAGGGTACGTTAGGGATGAACAGGTTAAACTCCTGTTACGTACGTGTCTTAAACTCCTGTTACGTACGTGTCTTAAACTCCTGTTACGTACGTGTCTTAAACTCCTGTTACGTATGTGTATTAAACTTTACGTATGTGTATTAAACTCCTGTTACGTACGTGTATTAAACTCCTGTTACGTACGTGTCTTAAACTCCTGTTATGTACGTGTCTTAAACTGTTACGTACGTGTCTTAAACTCCTGTTATGTACGTGTCTTAAACTGTTACGTACGTGTCTTAAACTCCTGTTATG
>JAODUH010000015.1:497712-508090 GCA_027564835.1 Typhlichthys subterraneus | reverse complement strand
TGTTTCTCTTGGGGGCAGCGTCAGTGTAGTGAAGCTTCATTTAACGTAACTGGTAGCTCAGCTCACTACATTTTCAATGTAGCTTGCCCAGCACTGATTTTAAGAATAATCCATATGCATTGCCTTGAAATGACGATTTTCTTCAGTGGGCGGGCGAACTGGCAGAATATAAGCCCTATACGTACTGGCTCTTTCTCGGTGAAAGCAACACCAAACATCCAGTGTTTAGAAGTAATAAACTGTAATAGAGTTGAAGACTAACAGTCTCAAAACAATAGAAAAGACGAGAGTTTGCACAACTTCCTCAACTTATACATTTTTGTATAGAGTCCCACATTTCGTTTTGGGGAGCATCGCTAGACACAAAATCCTGGTCGTGTGGACTAGGTAGTGCTCGACCTATGCACCCGACACGGCAAATATGTCGATGCCTTCTATCTGGCAATAGCCATTTTAATTTGTTTCGTGTGAGTACAATAGCTTATTCTTCGACCTATAACCTAGGCTAGGGGCGGTAGTAGTAGCGCCAAACACACCCCTATAACCAATCAGGCTGTGGCCTGTGGTAGGACCGCCTACCTTCTTAACATTTACGTCCATGGAAATACGAAAATAAATAAAACAAGGAAATTTGGAAATACAGAAATAAATAAATAAATAAATAAATAAAATACTGTATAAATAAATGTATGTAAAAATTATTAAATAATGTAGAAATGCACAAATAAACAAATAAATACATGTAAAAATACAATATTGCCTTTTTAATAAAACAATTTATTATTTTTTCAATCATTTTTATATTTATTTATACTTTATTATGACAGTCCTGGTCCTCCATATGCATTTACTAGTGAGATTTGTTCATTTTCTCAAACTGAAAAATGTGAGCCTATATTGCTTGTGTACGCTCAATTATACAAATTAAACCAAGTTAAGACAATGTGTAATATTCAATCTCCAAATCATGCAAATGTGCAACATAATTTAAGCATGTTTTGTAGAGTTCTGCAGCAGTTATGTGACATGAGGCGCTCAAGTCAAAAAGATAAAACACACAGCTTCTTCATTTGCATAATAGTTTCAGGGGAAGCTTGGGTCATATGAAGGGTGTCCACTTCCTGGCGATAAGTGACTGCCTCACTGAACGTTCAGGCTCATCCAGCACCAGGCTGAGAGATTGTTTTGACAAGAGTAGTACAAAACCAGATGATAGCCCCAACTATGTCTATCTGCCCACAGATTACTGCCTCACTCACTGACAGCCTACAAGGACAAGTTCTGTAGTGTTTCTAGTATCGTCTGCTTTTGTCTGGGAGAAGACTGCGGTTGTGTGGGTTTCAAGAGTGGCTGGCATCACAGCCTACACGAATGATGTCATGTACTACTCTGAATATCATTGCAATGTTAGGGAATCAGTGTTTCATCACAATTGGTGTGACTTTGTTGAAAATATACTATTTACTACTAATACTATACTCAGGGATTAAATTGGGCCGGAGCCAGCCGGAGGCGGGCTCCGGTAGGAGCTGAGCTCCAACACTTTCAGTAGTCTAACCGTTAACAATTATGCATTTACAGTTATTAGGCTATATAGTTGAACATTATTTTCTCAGACGTATCGTTATTATAAATGTATTTCGGGCGAGTACGCCTAAAATCTCTGGATATAGACACACTGAGTTTTTGCCTTGTGGTTGAATTATCATAAAGCGATTAGGCTGCGTTCAAGTAGGTGTACGTTTATTTTGTTCGAACGTAGGCCTTGGCAGATGTGGCTCGAATGCCAGGCTTCGAAACACGTACAAAACAGGGAAGAGAGTTGTAGACTTAGACTAGATCTACATTATAAGTTTTAAAACTGTGGTTAAAATACTACATCAAGATGACTGTTTTAGCTCCGTATAAGGACTTATCTCTTATAGGCCTACTACACGCGTCGCATGGAAATGTTGACAGTCATGTAGACTACTGGACACGTGTCTGCCGGTGTAAACAGGAAGAATTTTGTCAGAACATTTAATACTAACGAGGACCAGCATGGCGAAAAATATGACAATGTGTGTATTTTCATGGACAGGATCACTGAGTCTACTGAAAAAATCAATTGAGTGTAGGCGGGTCATGGCAATTTTAATATTTTTCCTCTGGGGCCCCAAAACAGACGTATGCCTACAGTAAGAAGCATCAATCATCATTCATCGCACATTATGATGTAGGTAGGTAGGTGCTACCGTTAGCTACAGTACGTTAAACAGGTTTAAAATACCTAAAGCAAAAAGTTCTGAGCATATGCACCGCCAAACCGGCATGTCTGTCTAATATAGTGGGTTACGTTACCGATCATATATGCTCATGTTTACCTGTATGCCGCAAAACACGTTCACTCATACGTTTCTATTTTAATCTAGAAAATGTAGCCGATAGTGGTAAATTGTCTCTAATTACTGCCAGAGGAAGCTGTCATAAGTATTACTCGACATTCACATTGAGCATCAATGACTTAAAAAAAAAAGAAAACTCACAGAGCAAATCTGTTTGAATCATTCATCTTACTGAAAAGGCTACGTACATGGCGTATTGCTGTCAACAAGTCCTGTTAAACAGGCGCTGCCCTGTAAAAGTGTACAAAATACAAATGCCAGCGCTGGCGGCTAAGGGACCGTCAGAAAATTACTATGATGAGTGGTGAGCGCTGGCGCCTAAGGAACAGTCAACAAATTACTGTGAATCATATTTTGAATAATAATGAACGGTAAAAAACAAATGACTATATACCGGTTCAGGCACAGCTTAGGCACTGGAACCGTTTTAAAAGTAATGATTTGGCACCGGAATCGTACCACGCCCAATTCAGAAAATATAGGGCTTACCCACATAGAAAATACCAATTTAAACACTGACTGTACTATATTTATTATGGCATCAACCTCATTACTAGCCAATACTTTGCCTACTTTTAGAGACAAACACTTCAAAGTAAGGTGATTTTGTAGTTTTCTAAATTCAGAAAAGTTGCTAGACATTTATTTGAATAGATGAATATCATTATTGTGAAATATTCTCTGTCCTGCTTCTAACTAGGATGCAGGTAAATTCACTTAATTATATTAATGTTTAAGAGTAACATCTTTAATTGTGACAAATACACTTGTTGAGAGGGCCTTTTTATTCCTTTCCAGTATTTTTTAATTGGATGTGCATCAGTGGCCGAAACTTGATCGTCAGTTTCAGGACAGCTGAATATGCTTCAGATCGTTGCTATGGTGACCTAGGCATAGTGGGGTGGCTTTAGTAGAATGCAGAACAAATGTCTTTGAATACAATTATTTAGAATACATCATTTTAGAGATCGCAATCAAAACAGCAGAACAGCTCAAACAAGAAAAATGAACTACAGCAATACTACATGAATCTTATCATTGGAAAGAAAATTATTATTTAATTGCAAGGCAACAAAAGCAAGCATTGGCTTGTTATATCCACAGGCTGGATAATATGACAAGGAAATTCAAATCCCTAGAGAAGCATTTTGAAAGCATAAATTCAACGCTCATCTTAAACAGATGGTGCTTATTAGGATTGCTATGGAGACGCAGGGAGTCCAGAATCACTTTAAAAAAAATGAAAACAAGTCTAATCAGATGTACTCCCAGTGTGAAATTGAAGACATTAAAATGCTGTGAAGCTCTTGTCCTTCATGAGACCGCCATTCAGTATGGTTGGAGGCACTCCTAGGCGAAACCTAACAGGCGCCACACAGACAGGAAAATAACTGCTTGGAGCATATACAATTGTTATAACAACTGTTAAAAAAAAAAAAACCATAAGAAAACAACAAAAGGAAAACATCTCTCTCATGCTCTAGCTCAACTTGCTCTGCTCTGAAGCACGCGTCCAAATGTGTCACAACTAAGATGCCAAATAAAATCGCAATTATAAAACCCTATAACTAACCGCATGTGTCACAAGCCCCAATAGGTTAACACATTCTGCCTTGGTATTATTTTGTCTGTCAGACAACAAACTGAATACATTTAGTTGTTTTAGTATTGAACAGAAAACTATATCCACTGTACTGCGCAGTACTGTATAAACCGTTTTAAGGCTAAAAGCAATTACAAGTCCTTTTTTTTCTTATTTTTTCTCTTTTACATTCTCTTACATTCAATATTTTGTGTCAAATCACGTGGGGGTCTCCAAACCCTATTTTCTAGAAAAACTGATTCTTATCAGACCTTAGACTACGTCTCTGGCTGCCGAAAAAAAAGGGCTATCATGTTTTGAACTTTTTCTCAGTCGGTGAATCCCCTGAATGTCCTTCTCTGGAGCCCACGTGAGTCCGTTTAACAGCAACCTGTCCCGGGACCTTCTGAGAGCACAGCCCCTCTGTCTGGGGCCTGCTGTCTGCAGGGAACACACACGCTCCTCCCTGCGAGTCTGTGTGGGGGTCGGCCAGCCCACCCAGCACGGTCCGGTGTCTGCCGTTCACCCCGGGGCTCTGGCTGGGGGGCGCCAGAGAGCTACTGCACTCCTCCCCGCTGCTGCAGCTGTGTGTCCCCCCAGCCCTGGACTCTGTCCTCAGCATGGCTGACGCTGCCGGCTCCTCCTCCCTCTGGCTCTTGGGGGACGCGGCCGGGCTGGGGCACACCATGTCCCAGGGCCGGAGGACTTTGTCCACCTCTTCCTCCTCCTCCTCCACCGCCCCCCGCGGGAGGCCACCGGCGGGGGCCTCCCCGGACGAGGAGGACAAGGGGTCGTCGAGGGTGATGTCGGGGTAGCTGCAGGCGTCCAGGGCGGAGAAGAGCGCCTGCACCGACTGGGGCCGCTCACCGGCCCGGGACACGGGCTGCGTGCGGCGTGAACGCAGCACGTTCCGCTGGCGCACCATGCTGCGCCGCTCCGCCTCCTGGGCCTCCTCCTCACTGCTGGAGGAGGCGGAGGAGGAGGAGGAGGAAGAGGATGAGGAGAGGGAGGGGGAGGAGGAGCTGGAGGCTCCGGCGGGAAGCGAGGGCGAGGTGGAGGAGCTGGACAGGCTGGAGTTGTCCCGGGGGCTGGGGGAGCGTGGCCGGGGCATGGGGTCTAGCCAGAAGTCGCTGGAGTCCGAGTCCTGGTTCACCAGGTCCAGCAGGAAGCCAGACTGGCTCCGCCGCCGCCGGCCCCGCCTCCTGGATCCAGCCCCCCCCGCCGCCACCGCCTCCTCCGGCCCCGAGGCCAGGGGTCCGGCCAGGGACGAGGAGGTGGAGGAGGCGGAGGAGTCGCCGCGGTGCCCGGTGGCGGCGGGCTGGGCCGGGGTGGTGGGGGTGGGGGTCGGGGGGGCCGGGGCGGTCCGGCGGCGGCCTCGGGCGTGGAGCTGGAGGATGGCCCCCTCGCTCAGGGCGCTGTCCGAGTCGGAGCTCCAGCCCTCGATCTCGCGGCGCACCAGCGAGTCGAAGAAGGCCATCATGCGAGGGTCCTCCTGGATGGACTGGCTGACGTAGTCGTGGGACAGGCCGCTGCCGCTGTTCAGCACCAGGCTGATGTACTCCTCATGGGTGTACAGGCTGCGGGAGCGGTCCTCCACACAGCCCTCCAGGTCACCCAGGCTGTTGGGCTGCTGGTACGGACTCCACGCCTGGAACATGCGACAGGGCTCACCATTAGCAGCAGCACGCGCACGCACCGTACATATACAGGGCCCCACTTTGCTCTGCTCTCCTCCATCTCTGCTCCCTGACCTCTAAACCAATAGAAGTCTGTCTCTCAGCTCACACAGAGGATGTATGTGCTTTTGTGTCTATCCTCAAATTGTAGAAGTAAATGTATGTTTTACACCCCATTCATTTTGTTTTTGCCCATCTATTTTTAGTTTATTATTGTTCAGGGGTTTTTCAATGTTTTCTTTTGAAGCACTGAAACTGAGAATGTGTGTGTGATGTCTTGGGCTATGGGGGTGTTTGTGATGCTACCGGAAGAAAAGGCAACTTAACTCCGACTCTTCTAATTTCAGAGAGGTCTTCATGTTGCTGGTTTGAGGGCCCGGCTGATTTAACACTTAGATGTCCGTGTGCATCACTGACCTTAATAACCTTCTCCACACCAGAGGAGCAGATCATGTAGGTGTGGGGGTTAAAGCGGACCTGGTTTACTATGGAACGGTGCCCCTTCAGTATCATAAACGCCCCGTTCACCACGCGCCCCGGGCCTCCTGAGAAAATGGCAGAGATGTGTTTTAACCCTACGCATCAGCGCTTGCCAGTAAAGTGGCAGCACTTAAGAACAGTGAGACGACACCCACCTGCTTCTGGATCTTTGGGGATTTTCCACATGTAGAGGTTAAAGTCGTCTGACCCCGACAATATGTACTGAGGAGCAACAGACAACATGTTCAGAGAGACGATCTAAAGGCCAACTCCACTGAAGGCGTCTAAACGTGTCAAGAGACGCCAGAGTTTTAGAACTAGTTCTTTTTAACAAGGCATCGCCCACTGGCAGCGTGTGACGCGCGTCAATGCCAAAGTTAAGAACGCCTATTTGTTGGGAGTCAAGCCATAAACGTGCATTGAATATAATGGTTTCTGAGCTCCTCCGTCAATTTGACTTCACTTTTCGAACGTTGCATTCCTTGACGCACCACCGAGCGATGCGGCCAGTGGGCGGCGGCCTTAAATTTAAATAATATCTCCAAAGGAAAGATTCTCTCTTAACATAGACAGGAGGTGAATAACCGTATTAAATGATAAACTGAGGGTTACATAGAGAAGCCCAACCTGCTGTCATGCCTAGCAGAAAACAGATAAACATGTTCCTGGACACTTCAGGGGGATTTCAGAGGGAACAGTTGTGTCAGTTTCACAGGCAGCATGCTAAATCTAATTTCTGCATTGGCCCATCTGTTCCAAAGAGGCTCCGAAACAAGCCTATGTGTGTTTGCTCAACAGCACAGCGACCTCATAATCAGAATGTCTTGCTTATGTTAAGATGGCAGTTGTAGACATTCCCATGCAGAGAATACACAGGTCCATGTTAAGCAATGTAAAATATGACACAGCTACTGCTACCCAGGGTTTCTGGATCATGTAAGAATGGAAAAAGCATTAGCCGCTCCGTCTAACTAACGTGAGCCTAGAAAACATCAGGAATGAGAACACCTGTGGAATCCAGCCCCACCTAAGTTTGCCTGGGGACGTGTCAAACAGGAATTTCACACTCCCAAACGCCCTCTCTCCTCCCTAGGTTCACGCCAGGCAGAGACAATCCTCCAGCTTCTGTGCTTCTGCTGGGTACATACTGTATTAACGAGGGATCTTACAGCAGGAGTTGCTGAGTAGCACAGATGTAGGTCATATACGGTGGACAGTGTGGTATTATAGGATTGGCACGCTTGCTATTCATCTTGCACTGGTAGACAAAAGGTGAAAGATAAATATAATGCAATGTTGTCAGGCTGATCTAATCTGGTTGCCTTTGTGTCAGACACCTGGGAGATGCCCACTACATCAATAACATTCTACAATTGGGCATTGAGAAGGCCCAGTGATTAATTAAAAAGGTCAACACCTTGCGCAAGGATTCTTCAAGGGTTTATAGTTCACTTTCCTTGAAACTTTCCCCGAGCGAATGCTGGAAATACGAGGCAGGACTTGGAGTCATGAGCATGCTTGTCTAGTTAGGTTACCTCTAGAAGTTGGAGTCTTTTTTTTAACCTACTTTATATGCACTCCGCCGACATTTGAGGATAATGCTAGCATAAATAATCATGTCGTCATGTCTGCAGAAAACCTAAGGTATGGAGACCACCATGAAGTCTCTACTTCCCAGAAGGAGCCCCTATCCTCAATCATCATTAGCCTTAACATACATGTGTAAATGAGAGATGTTTCCAGAACTACAAGGATCATTCTTTCCCACGCACGTTTTTGCTTTGCAGCGCTCATTCTACTTTTCATAACTCTTCACTACTGTGTCATTATGGAGTGAAAAGGACACACCGGTTAAGACTACTGCAGTGCTATCGTTGGTATTTTATACATATCTGCATATCTACAACCTTAACTATGTGCATCAGACCACAGATTAGTTCATCACTTAAAATTTATTATTTTTTACCAATAGCTGTATATGCTTTGCCCTGAATTAATGCACATTCGATGCACATATTCTCCAGAATAAAATCTACATTGAAATCCTCTTTAATCCCTAGACCAGTGTGTCCCAACCCTGGTTCTAGTGGACCCACTGCCCTGCATGTTCCAGATGTCTCCCTGCTCCAACACACCTGATTCACATGAATGGCTCGTTATTCAGTATTCAACCAAGTAATGGTTATTGTATTGGTTAGATCAGACAGATGTACAGGGCCTGGGTCAGTACAGGTCAGGCTACAGGCCTACACTTGCCTGGTCTTTGTCCCCAGCAAAGCAGCAGCTCTTCATGGTGCAGGAGTTGAAGTAGCCCTGGTTGTCGAACTGGAAGCTGGGCAGGCGTGAGTGCAGCTCGTACAGCACCGGGGGCAGCCTGCGCCGCAGAGCCAGCAGCTGGGTGCCGGTGCTGTTGAAACGCACACTCATGGCACTCTGCAGGGACATGCTGCCTCCGTAGCGCAGCAGGGAGCTGGGGGAAGACACGCATTGATACACGTCAAGTCACGGAGTATTAACACTAATGAACACCACCAGACACACTATGTAGAGCAGAAATGATGCTATTAGAATTTGGAATGGAGCTCTATGGGAGAAATCTGAAACACAAATATGGCAGTTGGAGGAAAATATCCAAATAATAACACAACATAATACAAAAGAGCCAATCGTCTGCTTTATAACTGCTTTATAACAGCATTACCCTATTTAGCCAATCATGTGGTTGCATTCATGTAAGCCACCTGCCTATAAGGTCTTCCTAAATAAATGCCCACGGCGTTTCAAAGATGGCTGCGAGTGGCGAGACTTTCCTTTGACACTAATCTCTGATCATGTACGGTGTCTCTCGTTCAATAGAAGGCCAGAAATGGAATGCATGTTCGAGAGCACAATGATATAACATGTTAAATTCTGATACCCTAAATAAAATGTCAATTGGCTTTGCCCGTTACTGATGCATAATGTAGTAAATTGCTGTCACGCACAAGTGACAAAAGGCACAATATCTTTAAATAGGCTACAGTACATGCACATCTGACTCGAAGCGATACTGTATACAGAGTACAGTATTTATATTAACACAGATTGAAAAAGGCATATTAAAATAATAATGGGTAAATTGAACCTGTACTAATGTAATAAAACTGTACTAAACTGTATTAAATATGGCTTGAAACATTGTTTCCAATTACAGTATTTATTTTAATCCAGAAATTGTATGTTAAACCCAGAGCCAGGTAAAGAGAGAGTCGCGTCATCTCCGTTTACTCCAATTTTTTTTTCTTAGCAATGGCGCCTCGTGGAGCCTCAAAATAGTTCCCGGAAGTTAGTCTAAATACAAAAATTCTATTTTGAATGTAAATCAGTGCATTTATTGACTACTAATTACAAAAAATAGATGTATATATGTGCCCATCAAGCACTTCCGGTAACTATTTTGCCATAGGTTTTGCCTCTCCATGAACCATGTGACCGTTGACAATGTCGAACTTCGTTGGCTAATTCCATGGCTCTGGTTTAACCAAATACAAAGAAAAATTACATTGACATTAGGAAGATAGGTTGCTTTGTTAAACAACGTTGCCCTCTAATGGAGGAATCACATACACTCAGTAAAATGGCAATATTAAATCTTGGTACATTTAAAAGATGTGCTAATGTGTTGTAATCTAAATATTTGTCTTAGAGAAAATAAATCACAATATACATTGTAATACAATGCAAGTGAATCAAATAAAAATATAAATATTATAAAAATGTCAGTTTTAGAGTTGAAAAGCGGGTTAGGAAAACACAAGAGGCAAATAATAGTAGTGAGAAGTCTGGATATTGCTCTTGCACTGAGATTTCCGGTTCAAACACCACCTGTAACATTTTACTATTTATAAATGTTCAGCTCACTGACTTGTGTTGACTGACTTGTCGATAATTTGGTTCTAGGCTACTTGTAGATTGATGTTTTAGTAACAAATAACTTTAAGGATAAACGTTTAGTTTATACAGAGTGGGAGAATCATATGGTTCTTTCATTTGGCTATATGAATACTTGTCGAAATGTTAGGAAAGGAGGAGGAGTGGCTGCATTATTCAAAGATATATTCCAGTGCAAAGAAAATAGATTAGGAAATTTTATTTCTTTTGAATACCTTTGTTTTATACTAACGGGTGCCCCCAACATTTTATTTTTAACCATTTACAGACCTCCACGATATTCTGCTAATTTTATTGATGATTTTGCTGAACTACTTTGTTATTTC
>JAODUH010000015.1:478256-497612 GCA_027564835.1 Typhlichthys subterraneus | reverse complement strand
CAGATGCTACGATTTACTTTGATGACCAACCCCACGAAGACAGACGACATGAGTCTTCACCTTCAGATGACCTTGTGTCACAAGGCCTATTGGACAAGTGGCCCGAGGGACATTACTAAGGATTTACCACATTAATTAACTCAATTACTTAATATCATAATATAATAGTCTAATATATTGTGGCTTAAGACTAAACTACAGCTATAATTACAACATCAAGGGTATGAGGTTATACGTTTGCCTAAATTAAACAAAAAAAGCATTCCTCCAAATGCGGACACTTTCACAGAGAGGCAATGAGTACAGTACGTCATAGACAACTAACCATAACAGAGTCAATACAGAGAAATACAGTCAAATAGAGACTAACACACAAAAGATCAGTACTCTTTGAGGGATAACGGACTAATGCTGTCAAAACATATTAGGCTTATAAATTGAGACCCCCCTTCCAGTTAGATAGCTTGAGATGACAACACACTGGCTCCAAGTTCACCTGAGGCTGTAAACAAACATTCATGGCATGCTGTTTAGCAGACAGCTGAATCTAAATCATGTTAGAATAGCAGGACTGTAGAGCTCATGTAACGCCCCAGCGAATCGTTTGACTGTTGATGCTCCCTGCCGTATAACACACACACTCACACATACAGAAGAATGATTCTCTGTGGCTAGAGAGCAGCAAACACACGTGTGCATGTGGTCTTTCAGTTGACAGCCAGGGATTTACAACACGACTCATGCAATATTCAGCGGAGGGATTTGCCGCTTGGGTGGGAAGCCGAAGAGACTGAGGCTCCCAATCACTAAACAACAGGACGCATGGAGACCAAAGTCCCAAAATAGACCTCATTTTAATCTAAAGTGTGAGAGTGTCAGTAACCATGAATGGGTTTACTGATTGTGAGTCAGTATGCAGGTACAGCAATAGCGAAACACACACACACACACACACACGATGTAGGAAAAAACAATTATACACAGGTGCGTGTGTGTATGAGTGCATGTACACCCATGCATGCATGAACTAAACAATAACACAAATGTGGGGGTGTATTATTAATGTGTAGTTGTACACGCAAGGTTTTATATTCCCCTCAAACACACACGCACACACACAGTCCCCCTTTGATGTGGCTGAGGTTTATACAGGATCCACTTGCTAGTCCTCATAAATAATAAACATCCAGCTGGAGACAAAGTCTAAATTCCTCTCAGAACAGAGCCCACCACACTGAGTTAGTTAGTTCAGGGGCAATGTGTCAGTAGATCATTAACCTGCTGGAGGAGCCACGACCACACACACACACACACACACACACACACACACACACAATCAATCACCGAACACAGTCGACCATGTCAACTTGACGACAGTAAACAAAACAAAAACAGAGACAGATTAGGACTCCCTCCTCGTGGATGAAAACACAGAGCAGCAATGGCAAACACTGGCCGTTTAATTGCACACAATCAAACTAATTAAAAAAAGAGTTTTTCATGACTGCCTTAAAAGCATCTGTCGTCTCCTGAGCTACAGAGGACCTGTGCCATTACACCACCGGTTCCCAACATGTGCATTAGAGGACACATTTGCATCTATCACATATTCACTGAGCACATTACGGGTTGCTATAGTAACCCGTTCAATTGTGTCATTGTTTTGCTGTATCTTATTTTGAGGCCTGTAGCCATGTGACGAGTGCAAGCCCAGGCGAGTATGACAAATACAGCGAGGAACAAGCCACGCTGTTTTAATGCATGGAATAGTAACCCCCACAGACAGACAGGTGATCAGGTAGACCACAGACAGACAGGTATAGTGATCATGTAGACAACAGACAGACAGGTGATCATGTAGACCACAGACAGACAGGTATAGTGATCATGTAGACAACAGACAGACAGGTGATCAGGTAGACCACAGACAGACAGGTATAGTGATCATGTAGACCACAGACAGACAGGTGATCATGTAGACCACAGAGCGCTGTGCGTCTGGGCGTGTGTGGTACATGCATGGCTGCAGGATGGTGTACCCTGGCAAGGGTGGGCACCGGTCCCAGCGGTAGCCACAATTCCGCACTAGGAATGTCCTCACAGGGACCATTCAAGTTGATTTGTTTCCGTGGTTTGTCTCCTTGGGTGAAATACTATCAACAGCAGATTTTAGCGTTTCAAATGAAAGCAAACAGGGTGTTAGCTGGTTACTTGCACAAATAACTATAAATAACGTTTCTTCCAACACAGAGTCCGTGTGTGCGTGCGTATTTCAATTGGGTAGGGACATCTTTATCTGCTACTGGTGATCAAGACCCTTGCTACAGGCATATTACGCACATGGTGTCTTGGGTACAGAATGACTTGAATTAGAAATGTTTCAAGCTATGTGTAAGAACATATACAAATCAACTGAAATTACTACATCTCACTTTATAGTAATTGGAACACTGTTAAAACACACTATGGCAGGCTCAGAAATTGTTACATGGCCCTCTCCCTGAACATTGGTAGTCAGTGTTACGGTTTCTGTTCGAACCCTGGTATAACAATCCATTCCTATGCAGAGCTCCATTTTTTTTCTGTGCAATTGGCCACTTGTGACTTGTCGAGGAGGTTTAGACACTCACAGCGTTTTGTGTTAGCTAGTCAGTCCTGTTGTTATTGGAATTAACCAGACACATCTTTAAGGCGGCCCCCCACCACCACCCACAGAATGGAGAAAGAATGGAGACAGTTTTTTTTTTTTTTTTGCAAATGGGAGTGCATTTTACTAGTAAAAATATTTTTTTCGGACTATATTGTGTGTGTGTGTGTGTGCGTGTTGGGGGTACAGCCTCCTACAGCTTTTTTATCTAAAAATGAAGAGAAAAAGAAAAAAACATAACTGCATGAAAACCATGCTATTCCATAATTGGACCATATCTGAAAAAGCTCATGAAACAAACATGGAAGAGAAGAATGTGATTGTGTGCCTGCAACAGACATAAGAGAGACTGCTCTAATGTCTTCAGGGAGTGGAACTACAGACCCGCTTGTTAGAGACCCTCCTCAAATAATAAAAGAAACCCTCAACCGTGAAATTCACAACCCGGGGTCTCGTGGTCTATCCGGGCCCGACCTGACGGCTCAATAATTGACTCCTTATCTTTTATTAATAGAGGCAGCCATTTGGGCACCAGAGCGTGGTCCGGCTGTGTCTTAGTCCGTCTGTGCTGCCAGCAATGGCTGAAGACCTCCCTCTTCACGTCATCATGCGATACATATTTTAGCATGCCACTTAATGGCGCGCCGCGCTGTAGGCTGCTAATTGCCTTCATACACAACACAGGTGTCCTTATTGTGAATGGGGGAAGCAATGGCCACAATGAACAAGAAAAGCTGCTGTCAAGAAAAATGCATTGTTTTTTATACAAAAAAGGCATAAAGTCTCTTCAGGAAAGAAGACATTTTGCGTTATTCCTCCTGGCTGCATATTCTTTCATTCAATAAGAACGCACCTTCAGTGACTGGTATGTTACATTATGGTGTAATCTGAATCAAGATATCAATATGCATCTACACCTCATTTTCTTCCATATGAACAATTGATTTGCCAGAGGTTTAGTTCTTTACTTATTTCAGCAGTATAGAGTGTGTGACAGGAATGGATGGCTCGTATCAGTTAAGACAGAAAGCAGTGAGCCGTTGTACTGAATTACTTGGCCTTGGTAGAAAACCTTATAAAGACATAAATTGTGCAATACAAATGTTTAAAAAAGGAATAAAATGAAAAAAAAAACATTGATAAACAGGAATGCAGAACAGATCTATGCTCATACCACGGTTTGTTGGTAGGGTTTATAGCTGCTAACTTTGTAATACATTGCAAGGTCTGTACAATTTTATCAGTGAGCTGGTAGTGTGGGTGTAGTGCTGTGTTGACATTATTTCAATGGTGAATCATTCAATTAGGAATGAAACAAGGTGATCAAGCCTGTCAGCAAGAAGATATCCCCATACTGTTCTCACAGTATGGGGATATCTAGTAGCATCTGCATCCTCCCCTTTCATAATGAGACATCCCAGCTGAGGAGGCTAGCTAAAAAGCTGCTGGGAAACAGAGATGTGTAGTTCTTCACACAAATAACAAGCTGCCGAATACTGAGGCAGCTTGCCATAATCACATCTCTCCACTCCTGCCTTGTAGCAAACACCCTGGAAAACACTGGCGATAGGCGAGTGAGAAGAACTGTAACACTAGAGTAAGACTAGAATAGATGCACAGAACAGAAATGGAGACTTTATTATCTAAGATACATTTAGAGCTATTAAAAGTGTAACGCAGAGATGAGGTAACTCTAGGTCACTGAGGTAATAGTGACCTAGTTCGTTTAAATAGCTGTGAATAACAAGACAGTGTGTGTGTACAAAAACAATGGAATGCGAGGGAGGTTCAGCTGTACACAGACCCTGTAGGTAAACCATCTCACGTACAGCATGCATCCGCCGAGTCACCTCTGTGCACCACATGATGTAAGGGGGATCTAATTCAGCAAGCAACACAAAATGATGCGTGCACTCCACAATGTCTTGGGAATGGGGGGGGGGGGGGCAGAGCATACACAGGAATACGAATGAGAGCTTAATGCAGAGCTCTGCGGCATGCCACACAGAGTCTGCTCTGCTTGCCATGCCAGGCTGCCCAACGGCTGCCCCAGTAAGCGCCAGGCAGTGGCAGAAACAAATGCTGCTCGTAACTCATCCAGCGGTACGAAAAATCAATGGTTTACAAAAATAATTTATGTTATAGCCATCGTGTCATGTCCAAGCTGGCAGATGGATGTTCATCGCTACAATGTGTGTTCTGTATCGCCGTGTTGCTGGCTAAATCTCTGAGAGGCGAGTTGTGTGTTCAATAGGATGAATAACTCTTTAGTTTAGCCTCTGTTGCCAAAATGTTATTAAATGTATTATACATTTTCTCTTATGGTGTAATAATAACAATATATAATAGTCAGCAGTGTCAGTGACCTTCTAAAAGCTTATTTATAGCATTCTGTTCTGTTCATAGTTTGCTCGGTTCTGTTCTGTTAATATAGTCCTTAACTGCTATACAAAAGATATAGGCCTTATTCCTTTGTCTGGGTAATAATGCATGCTGTGATTAATTAGACAGTCAAAATTCTGTCACAACATCTTTCTTAATTTGCATAGAGTTCCATTAAAGACCCCTCAGGCAAAACATTCCCATCATATGCCATACAGTACAGCTCCAAATGAATAGGCACTGCACACTTTCCATTAAAATCTATGTACATTGATTGAAACAGATTAAGATTCTCAGACATTCATTTGGTATCTCTTTACACATGAAGCAAGCAGAAAGAATGTAACATAGCTGTAACTTCAGCCATTTTCAGATACGATACCCCCAAGTTTATGTGATTTAAATAAACATTTGTGAGATCTTCACCACCAATTAGCAGTATAAACAGGGTCATTGCTGTTTTTACATTTCTGGCAATAAAACAGAATGTGTGTATATGGTGTGTATGTACCTTGTCCAATTCTGTGTTAATTGCAATCAAACATAATAAAGTTTTGCTGAATGTAGCCACCATTAAAGGCAGGGTCAGTCATTCTTGCTAACTTCGAGCTCAAATCAAAACAGTACCGCTCCGCAGCCCTCCGCGGTGCTGCTTCATACAGAAATACATTGTGAATCAAAGTGTAGTGCTACGGCTTTGTTGATACGAGCGGTGTTTGCCACTTATGCTATGTGGGACCACAGTATGGCAGAATGGGAAATGGTTTTGTTACACTGCATCTCATCCTGGAACCAAGAAGTCCTAACCACAACTACTGTTTATGACCATTCTTATCATTGTTTCTACAGTTGATGTTGAAGCCATAAGCTGGAACCTGGACATTTCTTGGAAATACTCTCGCATTCTGGAGAAACCCAACTCAGTTTGTTCACTGATATGTAACTGGAGAATGTAATATCACTCTCTGCGATAACTTTCACAGATTAGAACAAAGCAATGAACTGCTGATAGGACAGGTGGGCACAAAACATGTGCAATAAATAGTGTGATTTGATTTACATCAAATATCTCCGAATTCACTGCACCTCCTGATGTATGCTACATGTAAAAATTGTCCTCCCCATAACAAATTGTGAGTCACTGGTACAGTAGCTGTTCAGCAGATAAACTGGACCACAACACCACAGCTTGCTCAGCATCTAGATGAGAGGCTAGAAAACACTTTCATTGCCAATGCCCTCCACAGGACTCCATGTGTGTCCATGTGGGAGGGAACACATGGAAACATGGACGGTGTCCTGTGACTCATCCACTGCACCAAGGCGATGCCAAACACACAGCAAGGCAACTTTCCTAATTACTACAATATGTTAAACCTACAGCTGCCAAGATTCTCTCTGGCTTTCTAACAGGAACTTGACCTACATTTCCCATGCATGCTCTGAATTCAAAACACTTCTTAAATGCTCTGTGAGGCGGCACTGAAATAGCAACTGCAGTAGGGCAGATCACACTGTAGCCCAAAGGGCTTTGCCGCGATTTCCATCTTAATATTTCCACTGTTGAAACAATGAAATGTACTCAAATTGTACAAAACACACCCAGGTTGGCCAGCTGCTTACTGAACACTAATAGCAACACAAAATGCCTCTGTACCTGTGACCAGAAAAACTATTACATGTGATACTTGCTTTGTTTAAAAAAGACACATTGTCTAATCATCAGTCCTCACCACCAGACAGACAGACAGACAATCTACCCACCCACAAAGTATAAAATCTGTGACATGACAGAGTTAAAACATAGTCATGTTTGCCAAAGTCACAATGGCAATTTCCTTCTGGAAAAAGCAATGTTTGGTAAAGTCAGGGAAACAGTGCTGGCTAACTGTCAATGGAAGACCCGCCTACTTGAGAGGTAGAGGAGAGGTATTTTACTTGTACGATGTACGATGACCAACTACATAACCAAATGACCAAGTCGGACGTTAAACTTGCACTGAGGAATTCTTTGGGAAACTTAACAACACGACTCAGGCTGTTTGCAGGTCGTAGCCTACTTAATTACGGAAGGTTAAACAGTAACCTTACTGTATAAAATATATAAAAACCCTAAATTAGTAAATAAAGCACTGCACTAGTGTCGCGCCGGAATTACAGATACCGACTTGTGAGTGACATTGCTAACAGCCAATGGAAACCGACTTCTTCTCTGCCGGAAAGTTCTGTGGAGATGTATCAGACATTGCTTGTGTGACATAGTGCTAATGGACAGAAGAGGCTGGGACTACTGATGTGCTAACTGTACATCAGTGTGGTGGGCAACTACAGTAGATCTACACAATTTCTAATGTGAAATGTGTTTTTATAACTGTGTGTAAGATAATTCAACACCAGCATGCTTATAAATGGTTTACAAAAGTCTGCCAGCCAGCTTAAAAGGGATCTAGAAATGTCACATTTCCTCTTTAACTCCAGTCTGAAGCTCAACAGTTCCCTCAATGCCTCAATAAATATAATCTCATTTGAGTCTGGAAAGTGGTCTTTACATGTCCTCCTGTCATTTTATTTGAGGCCATTAACCTGGTTTTCAGCATTACCCAGAAAGTCCTGGAGAGCTTACACAGAACAAAGTAAACATGCCCTGGGATTCCCATAATAACAGAGCAATTTCAATCATTTAAACCACATATGGGAGTAAGGCCACCTCCCATACCATTTATTAATCAGCTAAGCAAACAAACTTAACATTACATGAAGTGAACCTCATCGGCAGAGCACAGTTATGAAGAACCACTTGATGCCACTTTAGTTTCTTCAGCCTCACTCAGGGGTCGGTTTAGACTATTAAAAGTGCTCAAGAGGACATTATGCCCCTATTCTTCATATTTACAGTGACATAAAGATAGTAGGCCAGGAGGTTGCTTTTCTGACATAGTTCTCTGCTGGTATGGTGGCCAGTGTTGGTACTGCAGCAAAATGCTTTTGGGGTGGGGCAAATGGTCGCCCCCCTTCCCAATTCTACTGTATGCCATTTGCCAATCCTATAGGCCATTCAACACCAAGAACAAATCTAAAAATAGCTTGAACACCACACATGTTCAAAAACTATTATTTAATTACCAAATATCAATTCAATTCAATTTTTAGACGACTCCTAATGCCTAACAAAAGCTTGTTTTCTTTCCACATGACATCGTCCTCCGACACGAGCATGGATAGCCTGGCGCGCGGTAGGCACCGAAACAAACTAATGCACACTTTCACTCCTACCCTCAAAAAACAAGTCTGGACACTCCACCCAGTCTCTCTGGGGTAACGTTCTGATTACATAAACGAATGGCCACCACTTTTAATGTGCTGTATCCAGTTCTGACGATACAACATCCATAATGAGAAATACATTCAAGTGACAAACTCATATTGGTGCTGTGCTTACATAAACAACGTTGTTTTGGTTTCAAGCATGAATGTGCTTAAACACCTCCCTTACCTGAAAACTCAGCATGACTGTGGCATTCAAGATCTCATGATTTAGTGGCGATCTGGTAATTTAGTGAAGTACATTAGAAGAAGTTACATCTGGAGAAATAAAGCCACATTTTCATGGCTTCTCAAACCTCTCTTTTACAGCACTGCTGCTTGCTTCGCTCTCATCTTGTTCCACCGCACCAGTTGTTTTACAACAACACACGTCAGTTCAAAATACGAAATATAGGCAATGATTTGAGGGGCGCTACAAACACAACAATAGAACTAAATCTGTGATTGTGATTGAGGTTTATGAATGAACCCTTGATGGCGCAGCCAGGGCTGAAAAGTGTGCAGTCTGCCAATGTTTCTATGTATCAGTGATTAAATATCAAGCAGATGTTATAAACTCTACATGGGACTTTTGAATAGAGCCATTTGCCTTTTCAGTGGTTGAATATGAACTTAATTAAATGTTAACAGCTCCCTGCATTGTGCATTTCATGTTTAACTCCCTATTTCAGTTCGCTCACAATGGGCAGCTGTAGTTTTTATGTTGCACATAAAAACTACAGCTGCAGAAAGGTAGTTGATTGGGACACACACACTCAAATCAATGTGAATGTTGTTCATAGAAATCAATAATGAGTTGTTTTTTTAACTATAGTAGTAGACATAATGGACAGCAGTGAGTCAGGTGTGGCTCTGTGTGTGCACTGAAGTGAGAGAGAGAGCAAAGACCTTCAGCCCTTCAGAGCCACAAAGCACCTCATCTGGGTGGGGGGGGTGCAAACAGGCAGGCAGGCCTTTCACAGCGTGTCTGTCCTCCAGGATGGGCTACATCAGCAGAGCAGGATGAGGGGGACGGGGGGACGGGGGGGTCAAATATCTATCGTTTGTGAATTATTCCACTACATATGAACACAGATGTTGCGTCCTGTCGTAACGACCACATTCTCATTACAGGTGTTAATACGCCACGAAATAGAACTCGTGCTGGATTACCTTAAACCAAACATAACAGCAAAGCTGTACAGCACAATACAAGTAGATAGGCTTGTCCCAGCCTATAACCTACATCCAGACAGTCTGTCAGGAACATAAATCACCAAGAATAACGTTAATGTTATAGAAAAACGTGGTAAATAAATTCAATATAGAAGCAAACATACATTTTACAACAGAAATATGTACATAGATATGAATATAGCTAGATATGAATATACCATAAAAATAGACTAAAGGAAACGTTACAAATTAGATTAAAAATACAATTTAGCGAGCCCACACATTTAACGCCGCTGCTCTATGTTGGTACAGGACAGGCTCGGTCTGCAGCACAAACAGAGGAACTCGGGGGGGAAAACAATGCCAGCCATTAACTGCCTCCCGCTCGTCCTACTCTAAATTCCCGGAGAGCAAGTGTCCCAGGGCGGATGGGGACAAAGACGCAAGTGTCTCGCTGCGACATCTCAGCGCTTGCGCCTCCAACAGGACCAAATATGACAGCCTACTGGGTCCAGCTGCCACTGGAGAGCCCACTCAATCCCTGCTCTGTCTCGGAGAGACATCCCATCTCATACGGCACTCCAGGCCCCATCCGCCACAGAAACCCCAGCCGATGCCCACTTCAGTAATACCGAGATGAAACGCAGGGTTGTCTTTGGCCTTCTGCGGTCGAGAGGGTTGCAAGGCAACATCATCAGTGGGATTGATTCACACACGCACAAGCTACTCACAAGACCAGATAATAAATAAAATAACATTTGGAACACAAGGAAAATACATAATTTATTGCACATGTTCATGTTGGAGGACAGACAAACGACATTAGGTAGACAGTTAACATGGTTGGTTCAGCATTGCAGCCGATGCTTAACCTTCAAGTAGAAGACAACCTTGATTCAAGCCAGGCAGGTTAGCAGCAACAAAACAATGCAGAGTGTCTACAGTGCCTTATAATGACAACCCGCAACAGAAGAACATTGTAGTCCAGCCCCAACAAATTGAGCCCAATGATATTCAACCCCTCGCTATGGCCCTGCTAACGCTATGCTACACACGCTGAGGCCTGTAGCCACACTGGTATAGCAAGCATCCAGCAGCACATGGTTGAACCATCGTCTCCGCTCAGTGATAGCCGGTGTGGAGCGCCTCGTGTCCAGGGGTGACATGAGCTCAGTGCAGAGGCAGCACACCTACGGTATAAACCTCCCAACCACCGAATGGTCTGGGGCTTCAGGGACCCCATGAGCCTGGGAGAAAGGGGTTTATGAAGCCATGCATAAACAAGGCAGTAAAGTAACAAACAGAAGGGTACAAAGTGTACCAAACCCAATTTACAACAATACATTTAATCTATTGTCCCTCAGTGCTCAATGGCCTGGCTGAATAATTCTACATGGAACTATAGCATGCATGGAAGCAGGGTTATGGGTGACATAAGAAGCCAGTGTTAAAATGCTGTACACATGGATCACCTCTCAATACCAATTTTGGCACTGCTCTAAACCTAGTGGTCACAACTATGAGTGGACTGTCAACAGTTCAATTTGGCCTACTGCTAAAGCCTTATGTGTTGAAATTGCACAAAAAAGGAGATAAGTGGATAGTCTCTCTCTCTCTCTCACACACACACACAGGTTAAAAGAGCTTCCACAGCAGAGCCCACTGAAAGGTTGTAACTAGAGGATGGCATCTCTCCAAGCATTAATTATTGCACAGAATCTACATGATAATAGAGGTTAGTGAATAGAGAAAACAAACACACTTTGCCCTAATAAGCTACTAAATATGAGAAGGACCTAAGATCAAATCTAACCAAAACCTTGTGATTCCCTATGCACTCTCCCTATCTGTTACATAAAGTGGGATAACACTACATGTAGAGTGTAGAACGTCCTAGTAAAGACCACTGCAAGTCAAAGTCCTTTGCTACCTTGTATCACTGATCCAATCCAAATTGGACAGGTGATCTAGTAGTAAACCAAGTTTATTCATGCCCAACGTTTGAAAGACACCAGTCAATAGTGAGCTCTAAAGATCCACCAAGAGAGCATGGCCGACATTTCAGCTCAAAGAAGGGAAGTGATAGCGCTAGCCTACGTGTCCGGCCTAGAACCTCAATGTCTAGATCGACACCAAATCAAATCAAATGGATATGCAGCATGATATCATGAGTGATTAGGCTTTTCTTACGCGAGTAGCCTACGTCCTACGAGCCTGGAGGAGTCCATTTTCAGCAGTTTCTAGCACTTCTACATGTATGCCTACAGCAGCAGATTGCTGAGAACATGCATTTTGACATGGAAGAAGCAAAATACTATTTTGCTTATTTTCTTTATTTTGAAAATAGCATAAGGTGAAAATAGCATTATTGCTGCCAGACATTAGGCTGGCTACTAGGAAACTCAACCAAGGCAGCTCATCCAACCTTTTTGTTATGGAACATAATTATAATACAAACTATTTACTGATGTAGTTTTTAATGTTATGATTGATGCAGATACATAATTTCCACTAATAATAATGTGAAGTAAAAAGCATTATAATACTTTTTCAGCTTTTTCTTTAACCTAGTGTTGATGACAGAAGGAAAAAAACAGTTAATTTACCTTTAATCAGAGAATAAATATAGTAATAATAAATATATATAATACTATAATATCCTAGGCTTACTATATCCTATATAGTTTTCCATAACCCGGGTTGGGTTACGTTAGTTAGTAGTTACCAGACTAAAATTATAATCAGTAACGTAATTTTTGTATTACCTAAATTTAGTAACATACTCTGATTAATTTCAATTACTTTTAGATTACTTCATGCATAAACATTTTTATTTGAAATGCCATCCAAAGCAATTTATTGCATTGGCACCCCAAATCTTTCTATTTTCCATTTATGTTGATCAGGGGATCAGATTAAGGTAGGACTTTATTAATTGATGTTAATGAAAAGGTTAATAAGAGATCATCCGTTTGTTTTATGCATTTTTCTTCTTCCCTATTATATTTGAAAGTAGTCCTAGAAGTAATCATTTAAATGTAATCTATATTTGAAAGTAGTCCTAGAAGTAATCATTTAAATGTTGTAATCTGATTCCACTTTGTTACCGTTTATTCGTAATAATATTACAAGCAATTGACTATATGTAATCAGTTACTTGCCAGCCATGTCCATAACAAAATAGGAAAATAGTAGGCTACATTTAACATAGTTTTTGTGCTGTGATATTTAATTATATCGCAAACAACAAAAATCTAGAGATTATTGTTTAAGGAATCAGATGGTGGCCAGCCACACATTTCAGCTGTCAAAATAATACAGACGAGATGGAGGTGAGATGCCGCGCAGCTGAATGTGACAAATTTGACAGATTGCTTGTCTGCAATGATCATAGGCTATATAGGTTTAAAGGGTCCACGTTGACACAGTAGGCCAGCCACTAATGCAATGTCATTCCTTACCGTGGAATGCAGTTCGGGGAAGAGCCGTCTATTTCCCATGTTGCAAACAGGTTCATAGGGACGGGTCTATTGAGAGCCCCGCTCCCAGGAAAACTCAGCCGGCCACTTCTCTCCGCCATGGTTCGGCCGGGCGAGACGTCCACGCCGAAATTATGTTTATGAACGGCAAGGATTTTCAACAATTCTTTCTTCGATCGGTTTCCTCACACGTTTAACATCAGTGCAACGCGAGCTACAGAAAGCATGCTAATTTCGCTGTCCTCTCACCCAGGTCGGTGTCCACAACTGTTAACAGTGAAAGGAGAGGACTGCAGTGTGTGCAAGTACAAGAAACGGGAGCGGACCGCGCTGAGCGTGTTGTGGCAGCCACGCTGCCACCCTCAGGAAATCACGTCATGCAGTCTCTCGACGCTGCAATTTGTCGGCTGCACTCGCAGGTGCAGTGCGGTGACAAGATTACAGACGTGGACTATTTAGTGAAAACTTAGTGCTGCCATCACAATATTGCACATGCATGCCAACTTTTCATTCCATCGGAAAATAAATACGGCTATACTCAAACATGAAAATTAATTACCTTGTTTAGCACCAGTTACGCGATTTGTGTAAAGTTAGACTAACTGGGAAATATAACACTGGCAGTGATTACATTGGTCTGACGACACCCCCCCCCCCACCGTTTGTCATGCCTGCTCTGAAACAAGCACATAGCGCCTCCACGTGGGCCACATGTAGGCTAATAAGGTTACATTTTGTGTATCCACTCAAATTGACATATGCCGTTGGCGAAACTATATTGCGCAGCTAACTGTGATTTGCAGCAGTTAGACCAACTGCGAATTTAAGTTTATTTTAAAGTTTGTTTACATTTGTAAACCTTTCAGTTTACTATATCAGTTATTTGAGTTAATTATAAACCCTCATTCTACATAAATCTACAGAAATATCTATAATTCATATTTTACAAACCTGCAGTAACATTTAATAAGATTTTGCAAAAAAAAGATTAATTTATTTAGAATGTCGAAATCAAATTAGTAGGACCATAAACGTGATCTGCTATACAAAGCCAGGACAACAGGAAACATTATGGTCACCGTGTGCTCATAAATATGCACACTGGGAGCTAAAACAATAAGGCCATGAAAAAGGGTGGGGGTGAAAAAAAAAAAAAAAAAAAAAGCCAAATGGAGCTGGTACTTAACTATTTCAAACATTAAAGCAAGCAAACCTAATCCCATAACACTCATTAAACCACCATGTCTGAACAGCAATTCAATTTACATTGCACGGTTCATGTTGTCACATAAACAGGGCAGTGGAGACCAGACACATGCTGATGTTACCATGAGCAGTAAAAATCACAGTATTGTGGCCAGAGATGGCAGCATACACAAGAATATACAAATGGAGGGGGGGGGCGTATTAAACTCCTTATTTAACAAAGACATCAGATGGAGCATAACAGCACTTGCTATACTAGCAGGATTTGCATTTACAAGGTTCAAAAATATTGTGACATTTAAAACAAAATGTCCCAACACTTTGTTTGACCTTGGAAGGTAGGAGAAAGAAAAAAAAGTTAGTTTGGAAGCACATTCAAAAATAAAGAATAAAAGAAAGTCTCCTGCAAATCACAAAGCCAATGCAGGCTTAGTCATGAACAAGCTATATTTAAAATTACATTGGGCAAGCCCCCCCCGCCCCACCCCACACACACAACACATGACCATGGATAAGCCATAGTCTTATCAAGTTAGCATCAGTCCATTAGAATGCAATTGTTCAGATCTCAGTGCTGGCTTTCTGCTGATGCTGAGCGGGATCGTGAACGGGACCTGGACCTGGACCGATTCTGGGCAGGAGGAGGAGACCTGGATCGTGAGTGGGATTTGGAGCGGGACTTGGAGCGAGACTTGGAGCGAGACAGAGAGCGTGAGGGGGAGCGTGCGGTCGGCTTGCCCCCGCCTGCACTCTTCTTCTCCGGAGTGCGGCTGGGAGACCTGGAGCGGCTCCGGGAGCGGTTGCGACTGCGGGAGCGGCTCTTGGAGCGCGAGTAGCTGCGAGAACGAGACCGACTCTTGCTTTGACTGTGGGAGACAAAGTGTAAAACATTCCATAAGACTGTCTGATCATACATTATATATTGAGGTAGAGAGACAAAGAGCTTATCACACACAAACAATTAACCCTTCCCTTAAGCTTATGGGTGTGTCCTGACCCAGTTTGAAAACTGCAGATTTAGCTAGTCACGTACCTCCTTTTGCGGTCTTCAAAGAGCTTCAACTTGCGGCCATTTAATTCCGTTCCGTCTAGCTTGGAGATTGCGTTCTTCATGTCACTGCGAGAAGCAAACTCCACCGTCCTGGTGATGGTAATAAGAAAAGAAAAATCCTTTAAATATATTCTGGTTCCTCCCCAGGACAGAACATGTTTAAATCCCCACAATCATTCCATTTGTAAAGTGGAATTCAGCACAGCCTTTTCTCTCTTATATTGATTGGGAAGTTATTTCAGAGAATTCAAGACAACAGCTCACCCTTCATTTTTGTTGGTTCGGTGAGCATCCACAAAGGTAACCTCCCCTGCTTTTCTCATCAGGTCTTTAAGGTCCTGTTTGAAAGTGCAAGTAGTTAGTTAGTGATGAAAACACTTAGGACTGAGTCCCAGTGAAAGCCTTTTTTGAAACCTAGAGTGAAAGAAATGAACAGGCAACATGAAATCATAATTCAAACCTGGTACTTGGGTTGTCTACTGCTGACATTCACAGCAAAGCAATTTAAGTGATAAGATTCAGTGGAGGAGTGTAAACATGAAACAGCCACTGGAAATTTTTCGTTAGAGTGGACGAACACTGACAAAACAAAGGCTTGTTTTTTTTTTTAGTGCCATTAATTGGTTCCTTGAGCTGCACTGGGTTTAAGGTTGCCAAAAACTAGATAAAAGCTAAATATTAGCATTAAATCAATATTGTACACATGGGCTGAGAAATTGTCCATTGTATTCTGTTGTTTTAAGAAATGTTAAGTGTAAACAATCCTTTATGGTACATTATTGGTAGGGGTGTAACGGTTCCGAAAGACAGTGATACCAACGTCCACAGGTTGGAGGTCTGCACACTCAACTGCAGGTTAAATTGTAGCAAAACCATTTTTTTACTTCACAATTAACACTAGATTAGAACCACTGGGCCTTTCTATATCTATCAAAACTATAGCACGATAACACCAAGCAACTATTAAGAACATGCGTGTTGCATGGATAAATTAACCACCGTCACTACGATGGCAGGATTGCAGGGATCGTGGCAACAAGTCTATTGCCTCCCCATCTATACTAGCCTACTCAAACTAAACAATTAAGTATCATCCCACTTAATTTAACATACTACACACTGTAGTTTTTACGTGTCATTTTGCAGATAAATCGCGCAACGACACGCACACGTTGCAAACATGGAAATCTGCAGTGGCTGTCTAGGTGGGTTAGGCATGTGGCAGCATTTATTTACCTTGGCTTTAATGTGGCTCTCTTAAGTATAGTCTCTGGGGTGTGTCAATAAAATTTCCATGTCTACCAAGAAATAAAAATATCTGAAACTGCCAGTTTATTATGAATTCGATGTCATGCCGTTGTGCTTTAAGCGGCTTCAAACTGTTTGCATTGTGCAACTTTAAGCAACGCAGCTAGGGTTCCTTTAGTACTCCATATTATTGATTTAAAAAGGAGCCTAATTTAAACATGACTACAGCAGCAAACAACTCCTGTTTTCTATGTACGGATATAGCGGCATAATCCAGCCTCATCTTTCGTTTACATAAAGTAGCGATCTTGGGTGTTAGCAAAGCATAGCCATGAGCATGTGGCACATGGATGTTTTGATGAAAAGCTGGTGCGCTTAGTGACATCTAGTGGTAAAAAAGTATAGAGAAAAAAAATACATAAATTATACTCTATAGAGTGAATTTAATAAATGGCACAAATTTTACCCCTCAAGGTAAAAAAAACCAAGTTACGAACAGAACCATGGATTCGGTGAACCGTTACGCCCCTAGTTATTGGTGTACCTGAGGCATTGTTTGTTTCAGTGGCTTATAATTATATAACTGGTTGCTATTCAATTAGTTAAAAATTGTTTACATAATGTAAAATATGCCGGCCTGAATGAGTGTACGTACACCCACCTAACCACCCAACCCCTTACAAACCCAATCACATGAGTTTTATGCTACTTACCATTTCATACCCAGGGAGATATTAGCATAGAGCCACTTGTCCAAATAGCAAATCGGAACCAATGCAGTGTTAAGCCCTTGAGAAACGACCTCGGCCTTGACTCGGAATCCGGCCTCCACAAGTAAGGACCCACCAGAGAGCATGTGGGGGAGGGTGTGCGCCCAACTCAACACCCCCCCAGCTCCATCCGCAACAGAAATAGACCCAAACGGGAGAGTGTAGGGACCGTGGATTTGAGGGGGGTTACAGCAGTCGGGGAAGCCAGACCACAGAACCTCCAGACTGTGGCTACGGACCTCCTAAGGCTACCGTATCCTGCGCTAGACCACTTTCTCCCGCTACGGGGCCCAGCCAAGACTTAGACCAGCGGCAACTGCGTGTAAGGAGAGGCACCAAATGGACACTATTCAGAACAAACAGCCAGGAGATGGCGCTATGCACTTCAGACCCCTCTACGGAGGATGTGCATGCAACTCCGATAAAAAAAGAAAAAAGAAAAGAAAAAGAAACCATATCAGAACAGCTGTTAAACAGTTAAATGTTTGAATGCCCAGAAGCAATTACAGTGCTTTCTGTGAAAGAAAACTGAGGTCAAGTAAACTAAAAGGGAGAGTTGCTATTCTATTCTCCTGAATAATTATACATTATTGGCATAACTATTGACAAATTAACATTAAAAAATATTTGAGGAAATACGGGGGTGGGGTGGGGGGTGGGGGGGGGAGGATGTTAAAAAAAAAATCTTCATGTAAGTACAACAAGCTTATACAACATATTAATGGCCAAGCAGGACTGGTAAGCTCTCACCTGCCAGCTGATTCGTGAGGAGAGGTTCTCAACAATGATCCTGTGCTCTGTCCTGACAGGAGGTCCATACCTGTTGACCGGAGACATGGAGTAAGTGACCCACAAATAAATTAGAAATGCAATATAGCCCTTCCACCTACATATTACCAAAATAGTTTGGCTTCAAAAAGGCCACATCTGATGTCATTCAATAAAAGTAGTTTACTTAGTGGGTTATTTGGAAAGGCCTTACATCCCAATTCATCACATTGAGAACTTGTCTTAGAACATCAAACAGATAACCATACCTGGATGTACTGCTGCGAGACTGGCGACCACCCCCAAACCGGGGTGAAAACCGGCCCATTCCACCTCCACCACCACCTCCTCCACCACCTCTCCCTCCTCTTCTAGAGCGGGCAAGTTCAATTGTAACCCTGAAATAATAAAAAAAGGGACAATGGCGGTCTACAATATTGTTCAATAGCCTAGGGACAATGGGTGTATACAAGGGTGCCTAATAGGCCTAGACACAATCACACAATGAGCTTCAATGCAATATATTTGTCTAAAGATAGATAATACATTGGTGGCTGCAGAGTATGGAGGACCAGGACTGCCATAATAAAAAATAAATAGATAAAAGTATAAATAATTAAATAAATATAAAAATAATTTAAAAAATAATTACATTTTTGTATTAAAAAGGCCATTTCTGTATTTTTACATTTATTTATTTATTTGTGCATTTCTACATTTATTTATTTATTTCCGTATTTCCTTGTTTTATTTATTTCCGTATTTCCGTGGCCGTAAATGTTAAGAAGGTAGGCGGTCCTACCTCAGGCCAGTCGAATTGGTTATAGGTGTGTGCTTGGAGCTACTACTACTAAAACCTTAGCGTACCTAAAACGAAGAAGAAGCTTTATACTCATGTCAGCGCCGCTACTTGTAGCGATGCTACTAGTTAAACTACGTTTAGTAGTAGCGCGGCCTTGGCGACACTCGACTAGGCGGCCGCGTCCTAGGCAAAGGGCCGCGTGCCACCTGAGACGGCAAATATGTCGATGCCTTCTCTCTGGCAATAGCCATTTGAATTAGTACGTGTTCTCTGCCCTCACTGTTATTTCTATCACGTAAACTCAGTCTTCTCTTTATTCCCCCTCAATCCCTTGCATCAAAGTCTCAGGCATCAGTGCAGTGATACGTCTACGCTATCACCGACCATCATACTGTGCTTCTGTCGGCTACACATGTAGCCTAGGTCCGTGTATGTGATGGCATCACGTACTGATTCTTAGCAGTTCTATCAGACTTAAGCTTGAGCTGCAGATTCAGAAATGCTTGGGAAAATGTAGCTTCTGT